>JAANSM010001186.1:0-20246 GCA_036850725.1 Orchesella villosa | reverse complement strand
ACTGCATGGTATATGATGTTTTAACCATATTGCCCTTGATTGGTAAAATAATCTGTGGTTGTGTATGCAAAAGAACGGAACTGGAATTATAAATATTTTTATGCATATAGTCAAAGCCGAGAGCATTCATTGATATTGATATGCACAAGGAAAAGGTACATACATTTGTCCACCTTCAGTTTCCTTCAAAGAAAAGTCAAAGTCAAACAGAACGCTTTTTGCAACTCTCTAGCTCTCCCACAGAGAATACGGGAGCACATTGGCTAAAGCATAGAGTTCCCAGCCCAACGTGACGAAGACAACTCTCTCTCGAGGTAGATTCAAGAGAGAGCATGGCACACTCTGTTAGCTTACTTGCTTCATGCATTCAGCCTCTCGTCTACCGGATTGCAGCCAAGTGAATTTGGAATAGACTCGTTGTAAATTTAATTACTTTTTACAAAAAGTTAATTAAAACTATCCATCAAAATGGTAAGTGGTCATGAATTAGTTTTCTAGATTTTCTGTAGTTTTTACGTATCAATTTAGGTTTATACAGTGCTTAAAATTGGGTAAATGATAATGATAAACTTGTTAAAATTTTGGTTTGTCATTTCACATGTGTTGTTTATGCACAGCATATCAAAAGTCAATAGTAAAAAAACCTAGTTATGAACAATTGACAATATTCAGCTTTTCTGACCTTCATCCTTTGTTTACTAATGCAATGTGTGATTAGTGATTCTTTTATGAATTTGTTAAGAAAGTAGAATGTTGATGCTAGCGGGTAAGGTGGAGGTGTGTTTCGATTTTTATGAAGTTATAATTTTGTATTTGTATTTCAGGCAAAACGTACAAAGAAAGTTGGAATCACTGGAAAGTATGGTACCCGTTATGGTGCCTCACTTAGGAAGATGGTGAAGAAGATGGAAATTACCCAGCACGCCAAGTACACATGCACCTTTTGTGGAAAGGTTTGTGTGAATTAAATTAATGTGTAATAACTGTCATTTGAATCAGTCAAAGTTGAAAGTACTTAGGAAGTATTTTGGATTGCTGTATTGTGGTTGTATTATTGTTGATTGTGTATTCAGTATTAAATTGCAAATGTACGAATAGAAAAGATTTATACGATAACGATATGACAGTATATTGAGAATACATAATTAAAATCCATGTTTACTAATTTCAGGACGCAATGAAGAGGACCTGTGTTGGCATTTGGTCTTGCAAGCGCTGTAGAAGAACCGTAGCTGGTAAGTTTAATCCATCATGATCTTGGCTGTCAAACAAGATTTTTTTATTAGCGTCAGACTTTGGAAATGTTATATCAGAAATGCTAATTTCGTGTTTGTTATTTATTTACAGGAGGAGCATGGGTTTATTCAACTACCGCAGCAGCATCAGTTAGGTCGGCTGTTAGGCGTTTAAGAGAAATGAAGGAAATCTAAACACTTATGGCGACATTTGATAAATAAAAGTTAATCTTTTAAAAGTTGCGTTATTTCTGAGAAGTTTCTATTTTTTCAGCATTTAATATTTAAGGTGCTGTGTTGCGAAGGTTAGAAGGTTTGTTGGTGTTATATTGATGATTCATTTGAATATTAATAACATTTGTCACTGCATGAGTGCATGTATGATGTAATTGGACAGTGTAATAATTCGTAGAATCATATTCTATAGCCCGGTAGCGGTAGCCCTATAGTCCTATAATATAATTTACGTTGATTATTTATCTGAATCTACATTCTTATCCTTAAAAATCCTTATTCGACTTGTGGTAGTCCTTAATAATCAAAGTTTCTTGCATTAGGCATCGCATCATCGGCAATCGGCATCTTTTATTAACAAGAAATGCTCGTTCACTTGAATTGGTGACGGGTGGTGGTTCATTAACTTCACACACGTTTGGAAAATACTTTATTTCATTAATTTTGGCTGTGAAATGGAGTCTCTAGTTCGGTAATTTGGTTACTCATAGTCGTCCACCATATCTGCATAACTCATAATAGCAGTATTAGTTTCGAATCTCTATACTATACTTAGGTCTCGGTCTTACTCCTTATAAGAAAAACGTTTCCGATTATAAACCCAAGTGAAACGAAGGTGATCTGGAAGTAGGCTGACTGGGTTTGTATTTTTGAAAACTTCGGAAAATTAAGCACGTTCAATGTAAAAATTATTTATAAAGGTGAGCCCGCCCTTAGTAATCTCAATTCTGGATATCTAACAAGAACCTACTCATTTTTATTTCATTATCTTGCTCCGTGAGGTTATTTATAAAGGTGAGCCCGCCCTTAGTAATCTCAATTCTGGATATCCAACAAGAACCTACTCATTTTTATTTCATTATCTTGCTCCGTGAGGGCTTACGTTCATTTCGCGAGCAATTTTCAAGGAAAAAACTTTCTCCATCTTGCATGAAGTCCGCAATACAATCCTGTTTTTCAGCCAACCTTGAGAAATGGCTACAAAAAGCATGCTAAAAATATCTCTAGATACTGAAGCCAGAACATGTCAGCAAACAGTTACATCGTTAAGAGAAAAGAAGAACGAAGTAAAATCTTTATGATGGCAATTAATTATTTAAATCAATTAAATTTTCAGCGTTCGCGATCCCTATATAGTAAGAACTTTGTATACAGTATGGTCTACAGTATAATGTAACTTTCTTTTTTTCCATTCATTTTGCTTCACCTGTATAAACGTATAGCCAATTTACCCCAGATTTGTTGTTTTCCTCGTTTAATTGAACTAAATACAGTTATAAATGTAACAGAACTTTCCATCAATATCTTCTTCCAATTTCCTCTTCATCTACTAAAATGTTTGGATTTTTGGATATATTACTTTAAAGAGCTGTCAAATCTAGAGATTGCATATAGTGGTAACAGCAAGACTACTGCAATGCCCTTGTGCATTGTTATTCAATATCAAATATAAAAAAATCTACCATGTGTGCATTTTGCATCTATTATGTATGAGTAAGATTTATGTATTGAAATACGGAAGAAATCATCGATTGCATGGGTGGATGAGGAAATGAAAATATTGAAGTTTTTAAAGGATTACTTGCACATGATGGCGGTTGTAAAGCAGGCACGCAAGCAATGAAATATTTGGCAGAATATTCAACGACTGTCAGTCAGTTAACAACTTGCTATCGTAAAAATATTTGGAAATGCAACTTACCAGGCAGACATGGTATCACATTAACATTCTGCTCTGTAAGTCCGCAGTCGACACACCAAAATAGCGTGGGTTTGTATTCATTTGCAACAGAAGCACTCTTACATAAAAGGTCCCTGCGTCCGTGAGACCGAGAACGTGTGCGAGGAAAAGCACCATGAATGCAGAGGCATTAACGGTATGGAAATCTCAGCCAAGTGGTGCCCGAGTATCCTCTACTTTCTTTCTTCCTCAGTTTCAAGTTACAAGAAAATGTCATAAATCTCTCATCGCTGTCAGTAAAAAGATCCTTTTGGAGTAGCCTTAAAAGCTTTTAAAAATATTACAAGTGCTGTGATTCGGGTCTTGTCCAGAAAAAGAACATAATGCTTTTGTCTGTCTCGTTTTGAATGACTTCATTCAATTCAAATGACCTTGTGCACTAAAACAGGTTGTATTGTTTCCTCTTGTTCCTTTGAGTTTGTATTTGTAAGGAAAAACAATTATATTGTTTTTATAGCATGTGCTCTACTTCAGCCTCCCTTTTCCATTAAATGTTGCACCATCCCACCAACAACGTAATGTAACGCATTAAATGCTTAGTTGTTCTTAGAATTTTTAGTAGAACCACTAACTGTAAAAAATGATTGTGTAAATGATACATTATTATATAAAGAGAGAAATTTCATGGGGTGGGTTGGTATAATAGTAAGAGAAAGCAACTTAATGAAAGTCGTATGCATCGTTTTGGGTCGTACATGGTTGCATCTCTATTCTGACTCTGCACTAAATGAATGAAATCCGGAATGGCCTTGGAGAAAGCCTTTTGTATAAGATACTTGAAACTGCATCAACTGACAAAGTTAGACCCACTATCCCTTTGAAATGAATTAGGCCACGGCAAAAAATACTCGTTGATGTAACATTTTGCTGTAAAATGAACAACTGCATAGAGAAAGGCTATATATGATATATTATTGACACGCATAAGTGTTTGCATAATATATAATGCATACAAAAAATACAGTGTTATTTAACATGGGAATTGGGCAATCAATAGGGACTGTTGGAAGTCCGGTGAACTAAGTATATCAGAAGTAGAAAAATAGGAACGAGGGGAATTGTCTTTTCTCAATACATATAAAGACATGATAAAAGTCAACAAATGTCTAGTCATAAAAAGAATGAGTCACCATTCTACTTTTCTCTTTTCACCATCTCATCAAAAACTGGATCACGAAGAAACATCAACGGCTGCTGCTTATGTTAGTGGTACAACCATGTATATTTCGAAAAGCCCCAACAATCATTTCCCTTTTTTGGCTTAGGGTCAGCCATGCAACTACAAAGCCAAGTATTTTCTGCTTCCTTTTCCTACATGGTTCGTTCTTCTTCTCTCCGATATCTACAAGATGATTCTGATTATATTATAAAGCTAAGCACGAACTGCTGGAAATGTCCTCTTTCTCTAACTTTTTGAAGTGGAAACATGCATTTGCTTCATCNTATAAAGCTAAGCACGAACTGCTGGAAATGTCCTCTTTCTCTAACTTTTTGAAGTGGAAACATGCATTTGCTTCATCATAATATCATGTGCATGCTTCGTACTTTCATGGCACAATCACCGCAGTATGTATGCATAGTTTGTTGGGAATGGTGCGTGAGCAAGGGTAAAAATGCTTAGAGAGACACATGCATATAATATCGTATATGGCCGTTGTGCCAGCCTGGATTTGATGAGGTAGACGTGCTATGCTAGTTGTTTTACTCATCCCATTTCCAAGAACGGCATAGTTCCAAAATATATGATTCAGGAAAAAGCTCATTTCCTTTTTTCCATGAGTTTCTAGTTTCTAAAGAAGCTGTCGTGTTATATTTAAACATATTATTCCATGCTCTGGTTCCTGTTTCTTTTTGTACTACACTGTGCACTCGGATAGAAAACGACGGAGATAAGGTGAGGATAAGATGAAACACTATTCAAAATCATCATTTGACTCCTGCAAAAAGCATACGATCGTGCCATAAACGTATTAGGTTCAGGAATTTAGGTGGAATCCTTTTAGAAAATGACAAAAATGGAACCTAGGATTTGCATGAGGAAACGATGTCATATAAAACCGCATCTCATTTTTACCCCATTACCCTTAAAGCAACTTATTTACTTAAGGTTGGATTCTCAAGTTATATGTAAGTTTACTCCCATAAAAATCAACTTGGAACCATCAGATAATATCAAAATTACATACATTACTGCTTCAATACTACACCTGAGCTACATGGGGCTTCTCTTTACGTAAATCCAATATTGATCCGAAAATACTACTTCTGAATCCCATCAATATCTTTTTCCTTGAAGTTTCATCATCATTGTGTGAGCATAGAGCAGAATATATGGATTCTACCATTTTTCTGTTCTTCACGTCTCTGTGTAATTCAGCAGCCAAGATGTAAGAGAATGAAAATACCTCACCAAGCATAGAATGCTGTGGGCAATTGACTTTCATGGTTTTATGGAGATTGCAGAAAACCCCAAAGAAGACTTCATCCATATATCTATTTACATTTATTTTGGATGTTGAGTGTTTGAGATTGATCAGAGATTGGATGATCAGCTCATACCATGCCACAATATAGAATTTTTACGTGTGGTAAGACCACCATGACCAGCATCAGCCACACCAGTGTAAATGTTAAAAATTACAAAGATGAATAAACCATAACAATACGCAATTCAAGTGAACCACTAGTGGTAGTGGGAACTAGAAGTTAAACCAGGTTAAACTATGACTTCAATTATACAATAATGATGGTTTATATAGAAAAAATATTTATTAAATTGAACCTGAAAGTTTTTTAAAATGACAAGCACACACAGTCGTTTGCTTTACTTTATGAAGCATATCGTATTTAATGTCAATAAATAATTTAATAAAGATCTTTTGACTGCCATAAATTGTTGAATGCTACATATATGCACAAATATGCACATACATTAATATAACAAGTATATAATATAATCTTTTCGTACATAGTTATGTGTTTTTAATAATCAGTGCCAGTAAGCATGTCCATTAAAGTATGGTAAGAATGGGAAATAATGGGCTCAAGGTAAGAGGGCTGACTTTCTTAGAAAGTTTGTAAGGAAAAGTTCATGCATATACGTCAGGCAAGAGGAAAGCATAAAAAATATGTTTTGGTGGCTTTCTATAGCTCATCGAATTATTATGACTCACCATGCTTTATTTTCTTTTTTTGTGGTGTAACAGCAGCGCTATATGTATACAGTAAATAGCAAACTCGATATGGTGTATTATACTACATGTAATATAAGGATTTCATCTGTGGCTATAGGGTGAGCGTGGGTTTGTGTGCGGAAGGTGGTTACATCAACATTGTCTCTTCGTAAATGTTTTCTTGTACCCGAAGCTCATATATACTTATTGAAGTACTACATTTCTCCCGTAAACATGTCTACACGGTTCCAGTAAAAACTCCTTTGTAAAGAACATAATATGAGTATGGGTAAGAAGAAAAAGTGAGGAAGTATAAAGTTTCATAAGAAATTCTAGAGGGACGGCAACCGAACAACAAGCTACATTTAATTGGATAAACACTACATGGAGAAAATCGGCAAGTTATATGTTAGCTGTCCGCATCCCACTATAGCACACACACGGAGAATTTCAAGAAACTGGATATAGTATGAATGTTGTACGTATGTAATGAAGAAAAAGAAAGAGGTTCTTTCCTCCAACAAAGTTCTCCCCTCTGTCATGTATATGTAGTCTGTGATGCGTACTTCATCCCAAGGCACAAGGATGTGCTAGTAAATTCTATTAAGAAAAAGAAGAGTCGAGAGCAGCAGAAGCAATACACTAAACTCAAGTGTATGAGCGTGAGCAGACTTTTCTCCGGACATGGTTTACTATTGTGTGTATATAAGCTAGATCGAGGGCCTCTAAGTAACTAACCATAAGCACATAAGTAAGCAAGGGAAAATGGATCGATTTGACATGAGACTGTCGGCCAACCCTATATTACTACTTGAATTTTATGTATGTACAAGAAAGTACCTCGTCCCTTCCCAATAAGATATTGTTGTAGCATCAAAACTACCATCGTGTTGTCTGAAATCCTCAGAAAACAAGTGAAAATGTGGACTTGGTATATGCGAAAACTATATTACATTTGTAATTCAGCCAATGTATGTATCTTTCCAGCTGCTGGTTTTGTCTATAACAAGCTTATATTGCATGTTTTCTTAAGCGTTACATCCTTTTTTATGTGTATCTACTTATATCGTAAGTAGAAAGTTAGTTATTTCAACTTCCACCAGTATTTTTACTTTGTTGTTTTGTGCTACATGCTTCAAGGGAGAAGACAGCAGATTCACTCCTTTTAAGCCTACGAATTTCCTTCCCAGAATTTTTACCCTAATATTTGGAGAAGAAAATGAAGTTTCTTTACATGGTAAACATTGAGTAGAACTGTGAGTTGCCTCAAGTAGAAAAAAGCGAAGAAAGGATACTATTTTTGGTAACTCTTCTTCTGGTTCTAAACTCCAATTTCATTTCATAGATGATGGTTACTACTGTACATTTACATTGAAATCTATGCGCACAACACACATCCGGATGTGGATTAAAGTATGTATTATGTAGGTTTCATAAGGGAGCACACGCCATTGATTACATACCATCTCTGAATATTTCCTACTAAAGAATGCAACGTAAAAAACTGGAATTTCCCCAGCTCCTGCCCATGTACTAGCAGAGCATGTAGTAGACATGCATGAAGCATGAACTATGAACCATATCTACGTAGCTGTACATTAGAAAAATTCTCATAGCATCACACCGTGCCTCGTGCCGGGACTTAACTATTCAGGTAATGACATTATTCGCTTATAATATTACGTACATAAGGTGAATCCATCGAGTTACCGAAGAATGTATTATTAGAACAGAGCGTGGATAGTGAATTTTTCGTATAGATACAATAAGCGTATCGCCTACGTAAAGTTTCACCATTGTCTAACTATGTACGTACTATATGTATTAGAGTTTACTTCATTCAGAGATCAATAAATGCTTTCGCTTTGCCTAACATTCACTCTCGAAAAAAGAGCAAAGAGAAGTACGTGTACAATGATGAAGCTACTGCCTACACTCCAGAGCTACTAGTTCTTTCCCTCACTCAACTTTCCTTTTACACACAGAAAAGTTATACAAGGAGAGAGAAGCTTTTAACCAAGCTTGTTTGTGAGTTGTCGTCTTATGCGGTGAAACACATGCACATACACACGAATGAATATGTGTACGTATTAGAACAAACTTCGTCTTTTTCGGAAAGCAGAGCAAAAGCAAAGAATAGGAAGTAATGTATATAATAGCCAAGCTAGTCAGGCAATCCACGTAAACGTGCTTTTTGCTTAGAACTTGATTATGCAACTATGTATGGTATAAAGTTTACAGCTCACAAGGAAGGGAAGGGAGAAATATGGAAAGTCAGACAGAGTGATATTCCATTTTTCTCTCCTGCCGTTAATACTTTTCCCTTGAAAATTGTAGGTGCTGATCCGACTTCAATTTGGTATCATGCATTGTGTATGCTCACGTAAATGTACGAGTAAGAATGGCGACGGAGACGAGGACGGTTTTCGGACTTCACCACAATGTTACATCTTTTCCTCCCGTTGGCTCCTCTTTCTTCTACTTTTCACGTTCTGATGCACTGAGTGTACTAATATCTTACAATATGGAGAAGGGTATTGCTGGCTATGATTATTGGGTTGAGAAGAACACAAGAAAGCAGAGAGGAAATAGCATCGAATAGCTTTACATGGTGCTGCTGGCTAGAAGGCTGGTAAATAATGGTTTATATACTTGGTGCAGTTGAGTTGAAAGGAGAAAAGTATTAGCAGAATATTGTTGTCAACTGCCACCTCCTCCTACTTTACTCGTCATTACCATATTGTCGCATATTTGTAACGAGTATTAACGCTAAAACGAAGAAGTGGACAAGCACATAACTGACTTTTTTTTCTCTCTCTTAAACATAAGGAAGTACAAGAGAGAAAGTGAAGAACGGAACTAATATTTTTTTGCTATCAATATCCAAATTCGTGCATACATGTTGAATAACTACAGTTTACAGTTAAATCGCCCGTATATTCTCTAACCGTGCATTGATTTTATAGGTTGGCTCTAGCATGAGTCATGGTGTGAGGGCTCCTCTCAACAGTGGTCACCACAAAATGGAGGACCGTGCTCCTCCAGTGGTCGTTGTCTATTATCAATAAACAATGTTAATAGTAATGTGTCTAGGGGTTAAGAGTTCAAGGACGTAAAAGCATTGTGAAAGTTTTAATTTATGCTAGTTAGAAAAACTTACTAACGTTATTAAATACGATATATTAGCTTCGATTATTATAAGCATCTTAAATTTGGGGTTGAATCAAACACGTTTTTTATTATACCTATTTTATGACGGAAAGGATCCGTCTTAATTTTGGTATATAAAGGGGAACTGTAAAAGACAGCAAGCTGTCGTCATCATCGAATTTATCTTGTGACCACCTGTGTCTATCGCTTTGCCTCTCTTCACTTCTTGGAATTAAACCACTGCCTTTCCATTTGCATCGTCAGCAATTTCTTTCAGGATCATTAGCACCATCAGCATCACAACCACCACCTACTAACAAGTCCACTACCGTTGATCGACCTCAACGTCCACACTCTGCCTCAGCCACGCATTCACTTTCTTCTTCGTCTCTTCTTTCGAAAGTCAATGCTTATCTTTCTGCATCCGATAACAGCATATCAGGAGCTAAGGGTGGAACAAGTAGCTTGCAAAAGTTGCTTCAGTGTTCAGCCTCCGGAACTTCATCTACTCTGACAAGACGTCAGTCCTTATCTGTGCTTTACAGCAAGCCACCAACAGCAGCAGATTCTTTTGTTTTTGCGACAAACACAACAGCAACAGCAAGCGGAGTTGGAGTAAACTCAGTAGCATCAAGTGCTCTCATTTCAAGGGCCGATTCCCTGAGGAGTCCAGTTGTTGAAGAAGAAACAAGTCCAACACAGTCCACGAGATCCGTACCGTCCCCAAGAGTTTGTTCCCGAGTAGAATATAGTCAGCGGGAGCAGCAGCGGTTTCCTACATTCACTAAACTTTCTCATAATTACCATCCGCAATTTCATCAGTCTTCAGGGAGATTTTCAGGAGGAACCCTCAGTGAAAGCCCCAGAAGACGCTCCTTCCACTCACGACTGCCTACCAGTTACGAGAGGTGTGATATTATATCCGACTCGTCTGAGAATTCATCCACATCAAGTGACACAACTTCTGATTCTGAGGACGAGCAAGATTTCTTTGAAGACGAATCATTAACATTAGTCACAGCAACATCAGAGGAATCCGACTTCCCTGGTGACTCACTCAGCGCTGTCGCAAACGGTCGACTCTCATCAGACATGGGAACGGTGCTCAGCTTCTCCCCAAGGGGCTCTACGACAAGTGAGCCCACACTCCCACTTTCAACACATCATGGTACTAATCCACCAGATATTTTGTTGACCCAGACCCAAATTCATCAGAATCATCACCACAGCGTGGTGACCCAACCATTCAAAAAGCACTCCTTGTTTCTAAACGCACTTTCGTGGAAACGGGTGAATAGCAAGAAACAGCAGCAGCAGCAATCAGAGGCTCAGATTAAATTGGCTCAACAACACCAGCATAATGCAACCACTCAAACAGTGCTTGCCCAGAATATTATGAATAACACGAATAGTTTGGTGAACTGTCATTCAAACAATAACATCAATAATTTGAGCCACAATGCAGGTGCAAACAATCATCTTCACCATTCCAACCATGTTCATCATCATGGCCATGGCCGATTACCTCTGGACACTATACAACCTTTCATTAATAATCAAAACAACATCAACAATAATCTCAGTCATGGATCGCATCCGAAAAATGTTAATACTGCAAAACTTCCACCAGTACTTTCTCACAGAGGTAAGCAAAAATTATTATGCTTTCATTATATACTCCGTACCCTTTGTTTCATATTATCATATCATAATATAATATAGGTGAAGGGTGCAAGTACATGTTTCCAGTTCTTATTATTATGTCTACATGAAAAATTCCAATATGAAATATCAGTGCAGATGAGATGCAGGCTACAGATAGATAAGATATGACGGGAAATTGTGCACTATTGTTATACAGTAGTGCGGCATCTTTTGTGTTGTATCAATTCTCTAGTCCATCGATTTATCATTCTTTCTTTGTGGTGTTCCTTTTGTTGAGTGTGATACCATGATATTATACCAGCACCACCAGCATATAATGAGAATATGTGCAATCCGATGTTGGTAGACCTTGTTTATGAATAAGAATGCGTACTTCATGATATTAAGACGCTTTCGTTTTTGGCAGTTTGCCAGGATCGAAATTGAGTACATTCTTTCAATTTATATACCTATAACTAAGCCCACCATCAGGCGTCTAAAAAGTTGGGATATAGATATAGTCGAGAGTATATATTGTTACTTACAACACATCCGTTTTATGGTTATTGATATTGCTTTCACTCAATCGAGTACTGAATACTTTCTCTCAAGAGTGGGCTCAAGATGTTGTTGGTGGGAACATGTAGGGCCGTATTCAATGAGCAGTTTGTTTATAGGTACATATATCTGTAGATATTTGGATATCTCACAATATGTCTGTGATTTTGAATTAGGCTAAGCTCCACAATTTACAATGCTCTTATCATGTCATAACCCAAGGGTATTATTGTACCGTATCATGATTCCATCTCCATCATAATCATAAACATTTCCACATTATTGCTTGGGGTAAATTGGGTTCCACACATCGTTCGTCCCACAAGTATATAGGCTGCCCTTGATTTAATAATTAATAATTTTCTGATGAAACGGAGGTCTGGATGAGTCAGCAGTGCAGTCAAATAGTACTTTTTATTCTATTGTACCGCCTAGGTAAACACTTTTTCATAAAGGCAAAGCGAAGGTCATTGGAAAACCAGACACAGAAATTCTGGAAGAACTCCACACACAGATTCCCTTCACGCCCATCTGCACATGAAAAACTTATCAGTATATGCTTTCTCTTGGTAGAATCGGAATCGCCTATTGTAGTAGGAACTTATGCAATGCAAGTGAATTAGCATAGAAATGTTTGTGATTACGTTTTCTTAAAACCCTGTAAAGCAAATAAAGCACCAAAGCACTCACAACAACCCAAGCATCTAAGGCCGTAATTATTGCGTGACCACAATATAATGTATTTAACATGTGCATAACACCAAATGATATGACATAACACTCCAATAATACTCGTATGTGACTGCAATGCAAAGGATTTCCCTTGACGTGACTAAATGTTCCCTTTTCTATAGATTTCCTGAAAATTTGTAAAGTCTAAATGCTCCCTTTTCTATAGATTTCCTGAAAATTTGTAAAGGTCACGAGTTTGGAATTGTTTCTTGCATAGATTTTATCAACAACGCTTCCTACACATCTAAACTCTTTACGAATATGATAATGTATAGGTTCGAGAGAGAATCTGACTTATAACCTACAGCCTTTTCAGTAAAATGTTGGCTTTGAACATTATACGAATACCAACCACTATAATATAACTTTCTTACTATGATCCGATATCATACGTTAAGTATAAATGTACCAATGTAACACAATATCATGTACCAATTAAAAAAACACTGATAAATATTTGATTTTTAGGACTGGATTTGGCCAGATGTCCACCTCAATCACAGACAAAGATCGATACTAAGCTTGCCCCAAAAGCAATCCTTACATCCGGCCCTCTGGTAGGGCGAAGAACTGTCATTCAAGCGTCAACATCAGAATTACTCAAATGCTTAGGTGTATTCCTTTGCCGGAAATGTAAAAAACTCAAGGATTTTCAACCCTCAGATGCAATTCTTTGGTTACGAACCGTTGATCGGAGCTTATTACTTCAAGGCTGGCAGGTAAATATATGACTCATATATGTTAAATAAAAAATGTTGAATGTAGTAATTGCATGGCAAGGTTATTTCATTTAAAGGAGCTGAGTTTCAAACTGAGAAAATTTAATTACTGTGGTCGTATATCAAATTACCCATTCAATATATACTGTAATTCGCGGAAGCTCGGGAGCACAGTTTATTACTGAAAACGAATCTTCACTACGATCAACGCTACGTTGTTCATTTGCAAACAAGTTGCAAAGCCCATAATAATATCACCAAAATACATTTTCCAACTCATTCTATAATATATTGCCTGCCACTCTCTAAGTGCAAAAGCTGGTTATATATAGCCACAGTAATAATGACATTACGTGGAAGACCCTAAATTAATTGAAATGCTTTCTCCAACGAATTCACCCATCTGTTGAAATTGACAGCATACAAACTTCAGCATGTGGCTGAAGACTGAAGATTTCACCACCATATGCCATTAGTCTTTCCATCAAGTAATTGCCAGAAAACAGGACTAATTGTCATTTCGTGTGTACACTGGAATATACATTACCATTCCCCGTTCAAAGCATATATTTTCATGATAAGTTAATCGGCCATGAATGCAACAATCTTGTCACCGGATGAAGGTAGAACATGGGTGAAACGGTGAAAGTGATGAAACCGAATTTTGTGGCATTCTCTTGTTTATTACTATAATTCCCCTGAAGCACATTTTGTACCTCGACAGTAATGTCTGTCTAGTTAGATAGTCCGAGAATCAGAGAAGCTTGAGCACAGAATGAAAAATTAATTACCCATAAGAATTTATCCCTTCGCTCATGAGAGTTAGTTAGTAGCTAGCACGGTTCTATTTTCTGAGAGTCACGTTCACGGGAAGTTCCACAGTTTCAATTGAATTTCCTCGTTAACCATTTTCGTGATCGCCTACTGTACAATATTCCGTGACAAGCAAAATGCCCTTTACCCATTCCTAAATTTGTTACAAACGACTGTGACAAAGTGTCAGGAATGGTAATACTCGTCAGCAATTTTTGAATCCTCTGTAAACAAGCGTATTACAACCTTTCCAACAATATGCTTCATTCCATTATTATGCATAATATGTTTTTGTGACAATCCGTACCATATTGTATATGACTCATGAGCATGTTCTTTATTACTGCTTTGAATGAGCGTATGCTTTCTTCATCCAACATCAGAGAAAGAATAAAGTTTCTAAAGCTGAGTTTAATATGAGCTTAACATGAGAAGCTGACATTGATGGGGATCAAAGGCTTACAAGAGTTCTTACGTATGAGTTAAAATGTGCATCCAAACTAGCTCTCATATTTGTGCTGAGAATGAACCAATTCTCGGAAATGGAAGTTTGTAGAAAGCCCTACGCGTACCCAAAATGAATTTCACCTCTATACTTTATACGTACATACTAGTAATTAAATAGCCATTTCATTACGACATTATGGGTTATATGGGGCAGAACTGGAGAAAGGTTTTATTTTCACGTAATGCTCTCTTAAGTACCTGCCATTGAGATTTAAAGCTCGTATGTATAGCCTATGTCTGTAGTAGTGTAGATACTCTATAGTGAAAACAATTTTGGTTAGTACGTGGAGTAATTAAACTTAAACCACTGTTCGTCTTCAGGATCGTGCTTCATTTTTAACTACAGCTGTAACCAGTAGATAACATTAAGAAAATGGCGTGGTATTGGAATTACATTGCCTATACGTGAGTTTTAAAAGGCTATTTTTGGATGAATTTCAGGATGTTGGCTTCATTAACCCCGCGAACATTGTTTTCGTATACTTGCTTGTTCGCGAGGGCATTTGGCTGGGAACAAACACCACGGAACATCAACGCAATGCATCTCTCACATCTTCTGACGCTTCCTCAACTGCCAGCTCTGATGTGGATGTGATCACGTCCAACAATACGAATGGAAATGCTCTTGTTTCCTCCAACAACATCAATAACAACCCTACCACTACCACCACCTCTTCTACTACCGTCAGTTCCTTGTCTAAAGGAAAGACGCTGTGGGATGCTATTGAGCACGAGAGAGATCTTCACAGTTACGTCCTTACTTGCTTGTATTTGTCATACTCGTACATGGGAAATGAGATCTCATATCCTTTGAAACCTTTCCTTGTCGAGGATAACAGAGAGAAATTTTGGGACAGGTAATTTCCTAATAACTAATTATACGATGCAGTGTGCAAACAAATATCATTGATGGAAATGCAGATTATATAATAATTATTGTATACAAATGATTGAAATATTCTTGTGATGATTTCATATTACAGATGCCTATTGATTGTCAACCGTATGTCGAGAGATATGCTCCGAATCAATGCAGAACCTGCTTTCTTCACAGAAGTATTTTCAGAACTGAAATCAGTTGGCGTTTCCCTTTAATTTCCTTTCATACAACCGTAGAATATTTTGCCAAGCGCAGGGGCTACTACGAGGAATTTATTTAACACTCAAAAGAAGTGTCAGTACACACTCCGCAATAAGCATGAGATTGCGGCCAGCTAAAGCTCGTCAATGTACAGACTTACTTTTAGAATAGCATTCTACGTGCTAATATAATGACAAATGATCTCTTTTATATTAGACAGATTTCATTTTTCTACTTTCCTTTAAAGTTTCAATTTGGAGTGTCACAATCGTTATTATTACAGTAAATAATGGGTGACAAACCACGACCTCAAACTCAGTTAATCATTATTGGTCAATACTTTTATAAAGCTACTCGATGAAAGTCAGCTTGAATGAAAACAATGGAAAATTCATCTTCCTTCAATAGGCTACCTGTTTAATTTCGGATTTTGAGTCTGACTCATGAAATTAATCAATATAATAAATGAGGACAACTTTGACAATGACCAGTACCAACCACATCTTCAAGCTTGCACCTTATGTATATATGTATGAAACTGTCAGTACGTTCTACGTAGTTTATTACTCAATGTAGTTTCCAGTTCCAAGTTATTTAAACCTACAAAATTAGTGTCTATTCAATTCGGTAACAAAACTCCACACCTCATAATTTATTTTATACCTATTTAAATGAATATAAAATTATCTAGATTGCAATTGCCGTTGAAAAATTGAAGTGTAGCCACGCAAGTGATTCGTGTATATTGGGGATGCAGCACTGTGTGTAATTAAAACAAATGAATGACGAGAGCTATATAACGAATTCAAAATGTGTTCACTGAAGTAACCGATGTCCGAAAAGTAGTGAAAGTCAAAGGTACATTACATACACTTATGTAATTCACGCCTGCTTCCATATATGACCTTGCAAGTACGTTTAATCTGATGAAAAAGGCCCGGCACGGCATAGTCTCTTGATTTAGAGGGAAGTTCTCCATCCTCAAAAACCCTTTAGTTTTTATGTGAATTTTAATGTTTTGTTAATTTAACTGTGGTTTCATATGTTACGATTCCGTAAAATCGGAAGAAAATTGCTGGAGAGTAAAATCAACGATAATTTTTGAGTAATTCGCCAGGAAGAAGTTGGTGCTATCACTCATAATCTTCTTCTCGATAACTTTATGATGTGTTATAAAACTTATAACAAAGTATATTTCTAATTATAGTTTAATGAAGCTGACTTCCTTTTGTCTAGAAATTTTGAAGCTATATATGTATGAGAACGAATGGTTATAGTTGGCATTTGTGTTTGATTGATGTAATGAAATGAAGTGTTTAAAAAAACCAAAAACATAATATGAAAACCTGCAGCCAAAACTGTCAAGTTCATGAAAACATATATAAATAATATATATATATACTCTCGGTAGATCTAGTTGATAATGAATTATTTACATGATATCTGAAAAAGCTTTGAATGAAAGGGACATTTTAATTGATTTCTATAAGATTGGTCTTCATTTTACAGCTTAAGTCCAGATTAAGACTTTCATAGATTATGATATATTTTGAAAAAATATATATTGAATAGGTTTTTCCATTCCAATCTACATCGTTTTGTGCTAGTCTTCATTTTGTGATGGTAAAACAATTGTTTTTTAAACTGCTAGAACAGGCACTCGAGTTTTGTAATGATAACCGATATGCGAAGAAAGTGCTCAATGAGCAAACTGTACTGATACTGGTTTTTATTAAATTGTGATTTTTATCTAGAATGAATCCACGAGATAAACATTATGCATTTATGTCTACTTTTTAAGTAAAATATACATCCAAGCACGTTACTTTGTGCTTGTAGTGCTGACAGATGCAAACTGAAAGAAAAACGTTTCTAAACATTTACCAAAGATGTTAGACAATTGTGTTTTTGTGATATGATGAAAGTTTGTCCTTTAAATTAGTTAAGTAGTATTTGACGTAAAAATGAGTATGGTCATGATTTCCTTTGTAATTTATACATAATGAAGTGGTATAGTGTAAACGTAAATTTGTATAGTGTAGTTGATAGTTGATTAGCATTGCAGTCGATAAGGATAAGAGTAATGAAATGTCAGTGTAAGTCTATAACCCGATCCATTTAGTTAAATATTGTCAGGAGAGTAATCAGTGCGTTGTGTACAATTCAACCGTCACCAATTAATCATAAAATAATTGCAAAAAACACACCACGTAGGATACTTTTACTGAGTGAAGCGCAAAAATGTATTAAAAATGCAACAATAAGAGAACACTGCGCTGAACAACAATAAAAAATAATCGATTCTCGATTAATGATGAGTGTACGTTACAGGAATATTTTAAGCGAAGCTTGTGTTCATGTGTAGTTCGGGGTTGAAGACATCATCAAGCCATCATGATCACAAAAAGCGTTGTAACTAAAATGGAAGAAGTCCTACTGTATGCGAAGGAACTATAACTTTAGTCCAAGAATACTGTCATTATATATTCATAAATATACTCAAATTTTTAGGCTTAGGCTACTTTAAATTAAATGTAATAATATTCATCAACATATGAGTGGAATAAATATTATATGCGTTTTGCATGGTAATGAATGTAACGAAACTGGTGACTTTTAGTTTAGATAAATGTCAGTTATGTCGTTTCTCTTTCTGTAGTTTTGCACGGTTTTCGCTGGAGTCAATGAAGTTTAGAGTGTACACGTGTGTGTA
The DNA here is from genome assembly GCA_036850725.1 of Orchesella villosa. Classification (NCBI taxonomy): domain Eukaryota; kingdom Metazoa; phylum Arthropoda; class Collembola; order Entomobryomorpha; family Orchesellidae; genus Orchesella; species Orchesella villosa. The sequence goes on along the minus strand of JAANSM010001186.1, from coordinate 1,946 downwards.
AGTCAAGTTGATCATCAGTTTATTGATCTACAATGTATCGGATTGTGAACTCTTTTTGTTTAATCGAAGACAAAACTGGAAATAAAAAACTGCTTGTTTTTTATAACCAAATCAAGGGGTGGTTCTTCGAATATTCTTTTGTTTTATGCTCATCAATATGTTGTAGTAATTTTTTCATTCGGGAAAAGATGGGATTTCGGGAAGGAAATGAAAACAAAGATTAAAATGAAAGGTTGCATCAATGAAACAGCTGAATTCCCACGGTCCCGGTCCAAATTTTCTACATTTTAAAACACAAGATGAAAAAGGAACAGACGGCAATCGAACATCATATAATACTATACACACATGTTTTTCTTCTTCTTCTTCATTGAAGCATTTGCTCGAAAACATGCAATCAGTATTCAGTATATAGAATACTGAGTATAAGTTGTACATACTAATATGTATGTACATATATCCTTGGTTAGCTTCGGACATCTTGAGCTGGTGCTCGCTCAGAGAAAGATGAAGAGAACATCTTGTGGGAACTCGTCATTATGAGCCCTTTGTCCAAGATCAAGAAAAGGCTGAGTTGTTGCATGTATCAAGAAAATCAACAAAATTTCACACGGATCCCTTCTTGTTCTTCTACCCTCCTACATCTCTTCTTTATTCGATTCCTTGTAAGGGGTCTATTATTTGAGACCGTGTTATCCAGGAGAACGAACCTGAGACTCCTATCTTATTTTACGTATCTTCTACCAACAGATGTGCCAAGTACCAAAGTGAAAATACAAGTACATTAAAGACCTTAGAGCAAAACATGGTACATAATATTCTTGGCAGAGTGGAAAATCTTAGTGTGCCTTTTTGCTTTGTCTAGTCAAGGATCAAGGACTAAAGACTTGTCGTATATAATTGTAAACAATATATAAGAGTCTCCTAAAGGGCTATATGTACTAGTTCCAACTGGCTTTCCTTTTTATCTCAAATGAACTTGACTAGTTCAAGTGACACGACATTGTTCCGCTGTAAAAGGGAATTCACTGTTTGAAGAAAGCTAATGAGTAATATGGACATTCTATAACAAAACCCATTATATTTTACTCAAGTCACTAAAGTGTCGTATTTTTGCTAGCCAGTTTATCAAACTTCTGGATTTTAACCTAAATGATATATGCCTATTTCCTTATGATATAAGATGTATTCAAAGTCCAATATTATTGACTAGTTCATTCCTGGATGATAAGAAGGAATGTTAAAATTTTAAAGTCAGTTCTTAGAAAGTGATGAACTGCTATATGGTACATGTAAATGTGTATTATGCTTTGTACTGCACTTTGTTATATAGACATAGGAAGGAATCTGGCTGAATTCAGGAGGATATCTCGGGACTACAAAACCATTATTATATTATCCAAGGTGCTGTTTACTTACCTTCGAAATTTTCATGGTCATTCTACAATCTTAGCTCTTCCTAGTAAAGAAAGAAGTCATAGATCTGCATCGTCGTTCCCTTTCCGTTTAATGTTAAGTTAAGAATAACTTTTTCATGAAATGTGTGTATTTGGGATTCAACCTTAAACCCTATATACATTCTAATAAAATAATGTTTAACCGGATGCGTTCGAATGTCATTGATTAAAAATATTTGTCTTTCTTCTGAATATATTTTGAGGAAATGTTATGTGCGTCCGAATCATAAATGGTTTGCTAGTAAATCACTTTAAATCTTTAATACAAAATCATCGAAGAGATTTAATACAATCCGCAAACTAGATTCAGTCCAGACGTTAATGTGCCCCGTTGCCATTGTAAGTCTTCGTGTCAATAGCAGTACCTGGTTGGCGTGGTCGGTTGATACAAAATACTTGACGTACATAACTTAATGCGATAATCTTCGCCAAAGGACAAAATTCATGTTCGTTCGGACGAGTATGAAGATACTTACGTTGGTTGTAGTT
>JAANSM010001185.1:0-20252 GCA_036850725.1 Orchesella villosa | reverse complement strand
GTGCGTAGAAATTTATGATCCTTTTTTTACTTTGTAACGTTCAACATTAATCATATATTCCAAACTCCAACTCGTTTTATAGTTTCCAATTATCCCAAAAAAAGGGGACGTGACAAAAGGAAACCGAGACAAAATGAAAGATTACAAAAACAGGAACATAAAAATATCGCAGCGTGTACTATATATATATATTATCTATATCATTGGGCAGATGTGAGACGAATGAGGACAACAGAAATCTGGCTGAGAAGGATTTAGTTAGGTATATATATATATATCTTTTTGTACATAACATTTGCAACTTTCCAAATCATCCCAACGGCATGGACGGAAAAGTAAACAGTACACAGACAGAGCCTAAAGAGAAAAGCAATATCAATGGAAATGGATGGAAGAGCAAAAACTGCTTACATATATATATCTAGCAAGCTTTGCAACAAAGATCTTTCTCAACGGATGCGGATGGATAATAGCGAATTCGAGTAAGTAAAAGCAATAAAAAGAGAGGAATTTGCAACTTACGGGATTTGAGTGTGGTCGGCACTTTTAGGCAGCCGGAGGTAGTCTCCTAGGACCAGTAAATCTTTCGAAATGATCATAATGCTGTAGTAAAATCAATATGTATACTTATAGCTTGGACAGCAACAAATAAGAGAAAAAACGATTTGTGTCACGACGAAATGTATATTCTCTAAAGTTTCTCAATCACCCCTTCACCCTTATCCCCTGTTTTCCAAGTGGCACTGCGAAAATAAAAATTAAAAATGGCAGATGGATGAGCAGGGAGCCCTTTTTTCGGGGAAACGGCACGTTTAATGTTACGCACTTCAACTCTTCTAAATGTTTATGTAACTCATGTTACCTATAAGAGTGTGTGTGGGAGAGCTCATGGAAAACATTCAAGTTCTCAAATAATATATTTACCAACTTAACAACTTGCAAAAATATGTTTTTTTTTACAATCCGTTCTTTTTATTACTTCTCCCCTTTCTGAAACGATATTGTTAATACAGCAAACTTTTTTTTTGCAAAAAGGATTTTGTCCTTTTCAAGAATCCTTTTTCTTTGTTGAATTCAAATGCATGGCAGTTGGCTTCGGGTTTGGCAGATGTTGTATAACTATTCCCTTTTGGGATATTTATAATGGCGACGGGAGCAATAATGGTAGTAAATTTTTTCTTTGAGTTTCAGTAGTGGCAGTTATTTATTTAGGCTCCTGATGCTGACAGCCTTAACGTAGATATTGATACTGATTGTGATATGCGAACGGTCTTTTAGTAAAGCTGCAAGTTCACTTTCAGATAGATGAGGATATATATGATGCTTATATATGCTGCTGACGTACCGGCGTCTTGAGTTCAGTGTCACTTGTTTCACGATGCGTTGAATTTGGAGAGATTCAATCCAATCCAGCCAAGCCAAGCCAAAAAGCCTATGTTCTCCTTCTCCTGCTGATGTTACACAATAACTGATCCGCACATCTGAATGACTCGGTGACTAAGTCAACAACAACTCAGCTGCACTGGTTGGCGAGTGGTATGGGTATATAGCAAAAATATGTGTGGGTAATGTGCACATAGGGATAGGAACTGGTAAGAGAAAGGAAGGACGCTCTGGTTATGGTCGTTGTAGAAGAAGTAAAGGAAAAAACTGAATGACTACAGACCAACATAGTCATAGTCTTAGCCTAGCACAATACAAAGAGAGTGTTTGGGGGAGAAAGACCTTTTCATCTAGTGAGAAATCCCTTTTTTTGCGAACTATCTAAGTATCAAATAGTTTCCTCAGTGGAACAACGTATATATAATGCCAGCAAGAGAAGAACAACTTCACTTTCATTCGCATGATTGTATATTTGCAATATCTGCCTGCATATTATTTGTATAGTGTATATAAGCTATGACGTTTGTAAATGTGTAGAACTATGTATATACACAAGTACTATATAGAAATATAGTGCATATAGGTGTATGCTAACACTACCAAGCTAACGAGTAGTATTATTAGGAAATTGATGGTAGTTCCCCGTTTGCTTATTTCCTCTTGATCACATGTAAAGAGGAAACGAGCACTCGTTGGGTTGCTGGTGTATTTTTATCAGACTTAAGACTTAAGACTGAAACATGAAACATTGCTCCCGTATTGTATAATATCGTGGAAAGCAGATTTTAGCCAATTTTCCGTTCAATGAATGCAGTTAGGAAGCTATCTCAAATGAGTGAAATACTTGGAACTTTGGAAATAACTTACAATGTGCAGCGAAGACAATAGAATATAGGTACATACAAAAATGCAGTTACAGCAGATGGAAATCACATTCAATTCCATTATTACTTTGCTACTTGAATTTATAAATGCACCCAGCCACCCATAGCTCATACATGTAATGATTAGTACACCCAGTCGTCTTACTCTTGTGTCAATGTATCCAGAAAAGAAACTACCTAAACTAAACTAAAACTCAGGTATATGTATCGTGATCAGAAGAAACAAATGGAAAATTACCTGGCAAACTAAATGCCATCATTGTCTTCTCAAAAAGCAAAACGATTCTTACTTCTTCTTAATTCATCCTTGCTTATACATTAAATGAATTTGCAAACTTTTTGCTTGCATACTTATTTATTTACCAACCAGTTCCATTTGAAAGTTACAAGGCATATACACTTCACTTCTTCTATGCTAGAGCACAAAAAAGTTTCGATTTTAGACCATACCTGCCCATGATGCAAACCATTACTGGAAGATATATAAAAGAGAAAATGCACAGATGCACATAATGCTTTATTAAAGTATTGTTGCGTGATAGTGTGGTAGGTTGTGGACTGATTAAAAAATACTAAAACGCAAGTAGGAGCTGTCAATAGGTTTCTAAAATGACGAGTTGTATACGTAGCAGCAGGTATTGATGCGTTCGATTTTTCGCAACAAAAATTATGTTGAGCTATACCCTACATATATATCTATACCTAGATGAGGCAACATACTTACATCTTACATACATCACATATAACGCTACGAAGCAAAACTAAAAAGACTGACCATTTCATTGCGAAAATCTTAGGTGGATGAGGAGACCGGGTGTAAAAGAATGGAAGGCCGAAACCAACGCTTTTGAAGCTTTGTGTTTAGCCTCGATTGTGTTTGTATATGAATAGGTTTTATTGCAAGCAAATGCAACACGAAATGCGCTTAATACCTACCACAGAGGCTTCTACATTCTACGGTAGTCGCCACCAATTTCATTGCTTAATGAAAACACTTCATACACAATTGCATATTATCTTATCAAGGTTACGCGTGTTTTGGGGCTCTCAAAACGCACAGACGGTTTAATAAATCTGATTACTTATTTGATATTATAATCTTATAGTACAGTGTCTGATAATCTACATTAATTATATTATACGGTCATTAGCTTATCAATACTATTTTGTAGCTTGATTTGATATGAATATTTTGACTGCGACTGAAAAAGTGATGTCCCGTAATCCCTCTTTTTTAATATAATCGTCAGGTGATTGCTGTCATCAGGTGGGAATGACCCTTGATTCAACCCAATTTTTAATTTTATTATTTATTACACTGATTTCTATTACCTTGAACAAAGGCCGACAATGGAATTGTCCCGTAATCCTTCTTTTTTAATATAATCGTCAGGTGATTGCTGTCATCAGGTGGGAATGACCCTTGATTCAACCCAATTTTTAATTTTATTATTTATTACACTGATTTCTATTACCTTGAACAAAAGCCGACAATGGAATAAAATATTTTGTGTAAAAATAGAAATCGGAATCGGCTTTCTGTATCAAAGACAAACAGTTCTAAAGACAATATCAACAATTAATTTGAAAGTATATGTCCATTAGCCAGCTATTAACCCATTTTAACATTTATTTGAAATCGGCAAGTTATAGGATTTTCCAATCTTGTTAACTATGACTAATTACTAGCAAAGCCAAAAAAGGAGGATGTTGGGAACACTTATCATCCCATAGACAGAAAAGCATATAATATTGCATTAGGGAAATCCCACAAAAACTTTCTTTCAAATCCAGTCAAAAAGTAGTTTCGAATTTTGCACATCTCAAAGATTCAATCAGCTACAGATTATTATAGTTCTGCTAGCCTTAACACTTTACATATACATTCTCATTCCCAATTAATTTTCTCTTCCTCCATCCCTCTCTCTTGAAACCTTATATAGTTAATAGAGAATTGAAGAGAACACGTTACTTTCAAAATCAAAATCCAATCCCCATCCTGCTGCCTGTCTGACATCCTCAGGCAAGAGAGGAGGTCGGTAATTAGGTGCGTTAGCAATGTTATTGGTATTGGTACCCATGTCATATATACCATCCCATATTATCACTCGATAATATGATATGACGATGTCTATATCATTTGAGATCTGGTGCATCTACCATCTCTACCTCTACCCAAATGTAAAATTAATATAATACTTTGTTGTCTGTTGTACATTGAATGAATGTGTCGACGTCCACTTCACCTTCCTCTGCTACACTTTTTATTATTGGAGAGCAGCACCATTCGAATCCTCTCAAAGAATCTCAATAAATAATGCTCTTAATGTACTTGTGCTTGTAAACTGAATGATGCAATGATCAAATACACATATATATGAATGTATCATGTACTTTACATTTTACAACACGAATCGTTTTGAGTTTCAAGTGCAAGAGTGCAAAAATATCGTTGAAATAATGCCAATTCTTATTATTTGACTGTCAAAGACAAGTTATGAACTAACAAATCTTGCAAATTATGATACGTTTTTGTGTATATATAAAAGTATCACATTATTAGCCCAAGAGAGAAAATATCATATCACACATCACGACCGCATGATATACAGAATATCCTTAGCATTGTTGACAGTTCATATAATATGCAGTCAAAATTTTGAACGTATAACTTTATTAAATCTTCATGAAAAAGTACCTCTCCATCTCCAAATATCCTCTTCTACTTATATTTTCTGTCACACCAAACAAAGTAACGCTGACTTTTTACAGCATCTTCTTGGGATGAATGAAAGTGTTTGAAATCTGAAAATAATGCCAAAGCCAAAAGGTTCACATTAACCTTTAGATCCACCTTAAGATTAAAATTTTTGACTAATCTTATAATTTCTACTACGTGTATGTACATTATGTGCAATAGGTAACGTCACGAGTGTCGTGCAGCACCATATATATATTTGGATGGCTTATTTATAAGCAATAAAAAGACTTTCTTAACAATTAGACAGAAAATGGAAACTTTATCAAGACATCTTGGCATAGACACTTTAGACACCTTTCTTGCCGATCACATAACTTATGTTCTGTAACTGTGACTTGAAAATTATAAGCTTTGAGAACACGTGCGGAAACCGATTTCACATTCCACAAGCATGAGAACATGATACAAGGTATATGACTTCGACTTCAGTAAAAGTACCAAAAGATTGAAGAAGCTAACGGAACTTTATTTAGGTCGGAGAGTCCAACAACAACATCACCACATTAATTCTTAAATGCTTTCATAACGTCATGATTGAAATCCGTGGAAAACTGACATAATAATATGTGAGTAAGAAAACTGTCTTCGACTTGACTTTGACTTAAGGTAAATTTCAAACGCGTCTCGTGCCTTGTCAAATAGGTCACCGAATGGTTTGGTAGTAAGAAGTAAAACGTTTGACAGAACTTGGATTTATTATCATATCATTCATTATGTAAGTCATTTCATGATTACCGGCTGTATGAAAAACAAGGCCAAGTCAAAGCAGAGGTTTTGCACAACCAACTTGATTATCCCGTTCCGTGACACTTTGGTGATGCATTATGATGGCTATATACACATTGTTGTTGCGTCTGGTCTGATCTGGTATAGTTGCGAAAACGTCTCTTTTTCCTTCTATGGCTTGCTTGCAAACTTGACACGTACAAAATTAATGAGTGCATAAAAAACCGAGTCACCAGTCACACGACGACCGACAACAACACAGTGATATAATGCTGTGATATAATATCAAATGGCGGACTCTTTTTCTATACCGGGTTGTCATTCTTTATTTGCTTGTCAAGTTTATTCTAGAATGTCAAGATAGAAAGAATGGAGATTAGGGCATTCATAAATCCTGGTGACTGACTTTTGACTATAAAGAGGTAATTAGCTACACATCTTGTATGCATGCCTGAGAAATGAGTATAGTTGATTGTATTTAACTTATAATATAATTATTATTTTGCTCTGATCGTGATCGTGTTTGACTCTACTTTACGTCAGTACATTTTGAGAACACAAAATTGACTCCTTATAATAAATTTTGCAATACAAGTGGGGTAAGAAAGTTATTTCTCAGCTCTACTGGATATTACCGGATATATATACGTGGAGGAATCAGGAAGGTTTTCCAATGTTCAAGTTCGATTTTCCAGTCGTAGCATTTGTGAAAGTTCCTTCAATTCTGCATGCTTTTAGGCGGTTGCGTTGTGTAGTAGATATCAGCATACTCAAACTGTTTTGGTATTTCAATATAATTCTGTTATTTGCCTGCTGAATTCGATATTGAGATGAGAATGTCAATAATTTGAATGAAGCTCTTGCTGAACATCATTCTTGCGTTTTAAACGCTTTTAGTGCATTCCAAACAGTGCAGTGCTCGACTTTCAAAGAGAAAAACCGAAACATTTGCAGGCTGTCGTGGCAAAGCGTAAGTGTAGTAGTGTATCAAATAGAATAAGGCAAGGGTACCACTTTTCGGTCTGAAATTTAGAGAGTCATCATGTTACATTGTTATCTCACTGGCGAAATAGTTATGTGGCCCGAGTCGCCTCTCATTCTCAATTCTCAAAGGAACTACCGCTGCATGCTGACAACGTAGTTCACCAAATGATGTAACTTGATACTTTTATACACTCATACGGTACTATCATCATCATAATCATGAAAACCACTGCATAAACACGGTTAAATGCACATGAGGAATTTGCAATTTCGCACTAGCAAGTACCTTTCTTAAAACACCTATATAAAATTGCACAATGCAGAAGATGCAGCACCGTTTTTTGCTTGGCGTGCACGTACCAGAAAATCACAATGCCGAACTGGTGACTGTGTCTCGTGCTCAGCGCTTGGAGCAACTTGACCTAAATCTTTAGCTTGTTTGCTAATTCACTTACCGTTTGTTTGTCTGCAAATGCAAAAATGAGCAAAAGTCCGGAAAAGGTTTTTTGGGCACGCTTGAGTATCTTTCTTTTGTGTACTGAAATCTCCTTATATTGAATCGCAAATGATTCTACCGATATTTGTTATGCCTATGAGCACGTTTACCAGGTTGAGTGAATAGTGCCGTTGCAGTAAATCGTAGGCTTTTGTAGTTTGAAACGATGTAACCGAGCATTGTTGTTACATGATCCAATCGAAGAGTTTCAGTACAGGTACCGTGATTTTGTGAAACAGAAAATCCTTTATCAACATCCAACTATATATTCGTATTACCGTGCGCTGTAGATTTTATGCTAATAAAATAACCGCTCAGAACGGCGGTTATCATATAAGGATAATTGTCGTCGAATTAATTTTTGGAAAAAAATATTTATGACATGTGCTTTTTGACATTGAACTTGTTACCAATTTTATCAACGCTAATTCAAGGACTTGCTATACAAAGAAGTTGGTTTAAAAATTCGTGAAGATTTATTTGTTATTCAAGTATATAGGTGTAATTAGGCCATCTAAAATACATTTGACGCACTTGTAATAAACTTTGTCACTGTAAACCTAATAGTTACCTTTTCTGAAGCATCGTAATGAATCAGTGTTTCAAATTTTGTTTCATTTGGCTAAAACATCAGTGTTAAAAAGTTTAAAAGGTAATTTAATTTTCCATTATAAGTGATGACTGTCCAATATAGCAATAAAATTGTACGAAATGTGGCTTGCATTATACATTATTGACTCACACCACACACGATATGATTATGATTCTTTTAAAGATGCGAAACCCATTTATGTAATCTGCATTTTGGTGATCTCGAATGGATAAATATTTACTTTTATCCTTCACATTTTTGCAAATTATTGCAAAATTTACTACGAATAAAATCCCTATCCATAATCCGATCCGATTAACAAATTCTAGTATAATAATTATACAAGCATCACTACTGATGGTGTATTCTCAACACGGATGAATGGAGATTTCCGCTTGGCGAATGACTACATCAAATTCTCTGAGAAGTACGTATTTCGCACCTCAACATGCAACAAACTCTCCCATTTTTTCTACGTACTTTCACCTCCACCAATTCTATTCAATGGCATTGTATACAACTCCTGAGGTGGTATGGCAAGTCTCATGATTTGTTGTCAAGCAGGTCATGTCATGTCGTTTCATAGATATCAAAATATCAATCCAATTCCTTACGTCATATATCATGTCACTCTCATATGCTCGCTCCCACCCATTAAAGCACGTATATTTTAAGTGAATTCATTCATTGAAGTGTGTGTTTTAGCATAAAATGCTTTATTCCAGACGTTGCGCACATTCTTTACACTTGACAGATGCTGAGATTAGAAACAGGAAAAAAAGTCACTTCATTTCAAGTGATGCGATGCGACTAAAACACTTGACAGATGAACCATACCATAAATGTATACAGCTGTATAGCTCTTTTAGAATGAAGTTTATTGTACTTTAGCTAACAGAGATCATCAAACCCTGATTGCACTAAAAATTAATAAAAATTTAAAATATAAGGAGAAAAAATTACAACCCAAGATAGAAGAAAGTAGAGAAACCTCATACACAACTCACGGTGTCAATGTACAAAAGCTTGGAATGACTTTTGAGCCTAGTCTATCAGTTTTTGATAGTGTAAGCATATTATTTCCTCGGCCAAAGTGTATTGAACTCGGTTTGTCATGCTGAAATAGTTATGTAAGGGTGTTTATCTCTTTGTTTTCTTCCTTTAAAAATGAAACGTAATCAAGTAAATCATGTGGTGTGTGGGGTGTTATGTTGATGTTTNTGAACTCGGTTTGTCATGCTGAAATAGTTATGTAAGGGTGTTTATCTCTTTGTTTTCTTCCTTTAAAAATGAAACGTAATCAAGTAAATCATGTGGTGTGTGGGGTGTTATGTTGATGTTTTGGAGCTATCAACAGCAACAGCGTTCTGTCAACATCAAGCGTAGTTTAAAGTTTATTCAGAAGAATTAATTCGAGGCGTATCACATGAAATCATCTTATGCTAATGTTTAAACGCGATTGTGTAATGATAATCAATCGGCGAAAAAAAAGTACGGAAGAGTTATTACATCAAGAATCCCACTAAAACAACCAGAAAGTTGATATCAGGGATAGGAAACGAGAAAGCATCCTTCAGCTGAGCAAAACTATCACTGACACTGGCATTGTGGCTTGTGGCATTCATTTCACGTACCGTACAAGTTGACACGTACCTATTTGATGTATTTTACATTGGTACTTGCTCTTGCTATTTCATTGCTATTTTCATGACTTTTTAAAAGCATCCTGTGAAATCTTATGAAATGATGCGCTAGGTAAGGTCTGCAACAGCAGCAACAGGATGACAAAATAGTTGCTAAAAATGTGTTTGTATCTTTACAAATGCATATCATTCACATTTGCATGTAGTTTTTTTAGCACTGTACTGTGAAAACTATGAGCTAATAGATGAGAAAATCATGATGGTATTACTATATATCCAAGAATTGAATGGGGATTTCAGTGTCATGAACTTTTGGCATTCATGACAAAAGAAATGAGCACCAGTAGCATAGCACGTCAGTTCAGTAAATAACTGATCTCACACGAATGTTCCTAAAGTTTTCTTTATACATTGTACATGCACGTTAATCCTGCGTCCTGTATGCATTACGTGCACGGATTCTGCATTCAAATGGTAAGTAAACATTTTTTTTGTCACGATATGTGATGTAAATGTAATGTGTCGCATGCATCATCAGCAGATTGGTTTGTGAGTCTTTATAAGGGAAAATTTTCTCTCATTCTCATGTTTAATTGAGGTTTGGGTCGAATGGGAACTTGTTGTGAAGCAAAGCAATGACCTGGCTAAAATCTGATCTGTTGTAATTTGTATGGTTCATTGTGTCTGCAGATCAATGTCACGTTCTACTCAGTCAGTGAAGTTGAGATAAAAGAGTGCTTCAACTCTACAATGTTGTATAACTTATGCTGCTGGATTGGATTGGATGACAACAGAAAAGCTAGAAAAGGAAAGTTCCATGTAGTGTAAAATTGAAAATATAAATGAGTCTCTATTAATTAAAGATGAGTATGTGGATGCCTGACTGGAGACTGGTCATCAGTCATCAGTAAAAGCTGAAGTGACTAAAAGCAGACAACTCATCATCATATAGCATTATTATCTCCTCTCAAGATTGAGTGGTTACAGTGTTATTAGCAGGAATCATGGTAGGGACATTGAACTTGGTGGTTTATCTTTTTTATATAAGTTCTGCTGCTGGATTGGATGACAACAGAAAAGTCAGAAAAGGAAAGTTCCACGTAGTGTAAAATGTAAATGAGTCTCTATTAATTAAAGATGAGTATGTGGATACCTGGCTGGAGACTGGTCATCAGTCATCAGTAAAAGCTGAAGTGACTAAAAGTAGACAACTCATCATCATCATATAGCATTATTATCTCCTCTCAAGATTGAGTGGTTACAGTGTTATTAGCAGGAATCATGGTAGGGACATTGAACTTGGTGGTTTATCTTTTCAGTGACATTAGTTTGGGAGGCTATGTAAATTAGCTTGCTTTTTCAAATCGAATATACTTAAAAAGACATCATGTCATCATTAATATCAGGAATGGTGTTGTTAAATTAGACGTTTTATCTTTATCGCAAATTATTTTCAATCGAACCGTTTTTTCATTAAAGCTTTGTATGAACCAAAACCTTGACATAAATGCCTTGCTCAATAAATTTATCAACAGATTTTTAGGTATATTGTTATATAGACATAATATATATGATATTTTCATTTTCCTTGTCAAATTCACATTATACAGCATTGTCTGAATCAGATTCACAGAATAGGATTTCGGAGATAATCAAATTCACATTGATATGAGATTTAAATGATTATTTATGGCAGGAACAGTCTTTTGTCATAATAACTCTGATTCTGATGTGATTCAATGCACACCGAAGCAGCTTATGCATTGTAAGCGTATGGACAAAGTGACAGTGATTTCTGTAACTTTTTTATAAGCTATACAGATCCTGCTCTCTGTGTGTTCTCAACAGATATGACTCTTTAAGCCTTTCTTGTATCTAAGCAGCTGCTGATGGTGCCACTGGTTTTGCTTAGAGGACGCAACTTGTATAAATAAGACAAAGAAAACAGTCGTAGTATCGTCCCTTCTTCGCCCTTTGTATGAAACGAAATGAAGTGATAAGAACTTAATCCCATCACTTTATACCTGTGATTCAACCCTACCCTAGAGCATTCTCTATTCTCTAGTGTCTCTTTTTACTATTACCCTTCACGCATAAAAACTTAAGCGAATAAATTATGTTAACAGAAATTAGATCTCGGATTCAGATTTGAAGGGATCCATCCTGTCACCGTATCGGTTTTATTTTCACTGATTCTTACACCTCATCTCATGGCTCGCTGTGATCCTATTACGTCCATAGTTGTACTCATTAGTTTTCTTAAATTAAACAAAATTGGTTGATTCGGCTGGTCGTCTATGCTGATGCTGATAAGATAACATTACTATTCCGTCCGATCCGACCATCCATTCTCTTTGCCTGCTGTCAACTCGTTAGGCTGTAATCAAATTAAGTTTAATTATATTTCGAATTTTTTTAATTCTCAACTATTGGATTATTTTTGTATTAGCCTTTTTATCTAAATTACATCGTTTCGGAATCCCTTATGCGAATTCTAGTTTATTACTATTAGAATTATTACTATCGCTCGTTATATTCTAATTTTGATCTACATGATACCCATTTCTCATTATAATTCTAACAATCTCTATTGACAAATTGAACTCCCGTGTTACTTTGGCTCATGAAATTCGTATGTAGTAACACTGCGTACTTGTACTGAAAATCATTTCCTTCCGAAGCAAATACATGGCACAAGCTTAATGTAGATTGTAGATACATGCTTACATGCAGCATACCTGTGGCCTGGGCAGGTTGAGAGCATGAATAGTAAAAAAGAAATTTCAACGATCACCTATCCAGGTTCTAATTTTTATACCTAGATTTATCTCGCTCTTAAGCTGCCATTATGTGGATAAAGGGGTTGGGAAATGTAAATCCTTATGTATTAAACAGGTGTGGAAGTAAACACCCACCCTTTAGCGAAGCTTTTTATTACTCGCTCCCTCAAACCTCATAAGAGCTCTCATCAGTTGCACTCTCTCTCATTTCTTTCTTTCCTTCCATCCACCAAGAATACAAAAGTAAAACATACGAAATCATGACACAACCACAACTATTAATAAACCCTCTTTTCACACTCACTTACAGATTGTTGCTAGTCTCAGCTCCGTCTGTGGATAACCCACACTTCCACACACCACTGTGTAAAACCAAGTCTCTTCTTTCGTCTCTAACACAATCTCATCTCAGGTGAGGTTGTTAAGTGAAGTGGTATCTTGTTCCTAAAATTGAGTATCTGCCTCTAGTTTTCATCTTCATCCCTTCATACTCATCATACCTCTTCTTTTCTTAAGTACATGCTTGCGCTGGGTCTGGAGTGTGAGGATCACACAAAGTATTATATTATATATATTATAAGATGAGATTAGATTACGTTACTTATGAGATGCGGCAGTGCGGTGGTAAGACGGAATAAGTGGCATGAAAAACATGGATGAAATGCTGTAATACACCATATCATTTGTCCATTATTACTAGATAGTCGTGTGCAACATACCGTGCCGGAAAAACTCATCATCATCATCACCATCATCTTCCGAGCTTGGCAAGTTAAGCAGGGATGAAAGATGAAAATTTTCATAGCTTTCGGTTTTATACATATAATCTTAGGGCTGTTAACTATGAGCACATTTCTTCCAGGAAATATTGCCTCCCTGATTACTTACAACAGGAATATGATTATTGTATGCACTTTTGGAGGTGCTAAGAATTTACAGTCTTGATTCCTGATCTACAACTTTATGGTCACGATGGTGGTAATGGTAATTCATATTTACATACATTACAAAATACAATGTACATCTCATATATCCTGAGGACACGGAGGAATGTTTATTCTTAAAAGATAAATACCTGCATCCGATTTCTCTCACGTAATATTTCATTATGACTCGTAAAGAAAATCTATCGGAATGCATGTACACGCATCTGGTTACACGATTGATGTAATGGGATAAAAAAATGTGTAGGTAAATGGTAAATGCTAATAGGAAATGAACACTTTGAAAACTCATATATATGCATATACTTATACACGATATTTGTTCACAGTATAACACGGAGTCCTACTGGCTCTTCTACCATAAATATTTCCTTGCTGTCCAAGTCAATTCAAATGAAATGGAATAACGAAACCAATGTTGCGTATTGTTATATATGAAGATGCTAAGTATACATACTGCAGGGTTCGTGTAATGATATAAAAATACAATACAGTTAGCGCTCACCTTAAGCTCTAGCTCTAGCACTATAATCAAAGAAGATGAATATAAATAATAATGAAAAAGATTTTTTTTCTTTTATGAGAGAACACTCTCTGGGTTCGTTTTTAATGCAATCAGTGGGGAAGAAGGCAGGCCGCAGACAAAGTGTAAGGTTAACCACTTATTCATCTTTACACCTTTTTCCCCTTCATCTATTCATTCTTCTCAAAGAACGCAAAAAACGTAAGATTCGTCGATGCTACAAAACACAATGCTATGAAAGTATATATGTTTTTGAAAAGTGAATACTTATGATGACCATTTTGTGTATTTGAACTGTGCTACGTCATAAGACATCATCATGATCAGTATTCCTATATATACCAACACAGTTTCAAAATAACAAATGATCATTAAAATATTTGAATTTGACGATAAGGACCGACTTCTTGCCAATGGTTGATTTTTAACAATGGGATTTGGAACAGGAAGAGTCATCCAAGTTATTATTGCTTTGTAGTTTGTAGCTAAAGCATACAAGATGACATATAGCGCAGCGCAGAACGTTATGGAAAAGTACATTCATCTAATGATAGAAGCATGAGGATATGATATGATGTGTCGAAGTAAATAACACATTGAAAAGCATTAAAAACAACGAACAATACATAAGCATCGTCAACTTATCGATGCAAATTACAACCATGCTAAAAGTTTATCGAAATTTCCACTCCACCTACGCTTGTTTTTACTAGTACAGAACGATAAATTTAATACTTCATGCAACCTGTACTGTAAATATACATTATACTTTGGATTTTGTCAGTACGTCTCTCCCAAAAAAAATTACAAGAATATTTGCATTGCCATCAAGGTATCATGATCATGATGATGTGTAGTGTGTGCCTCATTGTGGCTTTAGCTTTACATTCTAATGTTTTTCGGTTATTAGAGGTGTATGGTCAGTCAGATCTGTGAGGATGAAGCTGTGAGCTATATGACTACATGGCTAATGGTGGGTGATTGCATCGCAGGTGGTGAATATATGTCTTCTGCCTCTCTTCTATATTATCGTCAACTTTATAGAAGAAACACCGAAAACCAAGCTAACAAACATATAACATAATAGCGATTACTGGCAAAGCACATCTCACAAATTATCATCATCTTGTGTTTGATTCGATTAGGATGTAGCATGTAAGATATATATGCATATATACAGATAGATACATATGCTACACTGTTATAAGGCAGATCATTGTTGCATTTAAAATATTATGGTGGTAGAGACAGGTACCTTATGCATCTCATCTCATACGCTCCTGTCTCATTGTACTTTTGGGCTACACAGTGTAAAAAACGCAGAGTCTTCGTCTTCATCCTCATCTTCTCTACAAACAGGCGCAAACCAATATTAACCTCCGCAGTTTCATCTTCAACACGAGAACATGATCGAGTCCTCCTCATCTTCTTCGTCGTACGATTGAGCAAGTTAGCTTGGTAAAGAAAGGAGTGAGCAGGTGAAGATTCGAAGACTGTCTGTTGATGGTCCTCAAGATGATGTTGTAGTTGTAGACGTAACACTTTTAGACTCAATTCACAAAAAGTGCATCTCAAATTACCTCGGGGTCCCTGCACTCGTCAGTAGCATCAGGAAATTGGAAAAATATTTGTGTGTATGTGTGCATTTTTTAACCTACATAAGTTAAGTGGAAACTGTGAATTCGATTATAAAAATCATATTGTTCCTCCAAGAATTATATTTTTGCATGAATAATTTTTGCTGTTGTGAAGCCGTGTTTTAGTTTGGTGAACATTGAACATTCAGCATGGAATAAAATGAGAGCTAAAGTTTCAGGAAACATTCCGTTTATAACGCTCTTGAAGTCGGACTTTTCAAAACGCAACAACGAAACCACTCTGTGATTCCCTACAAATTAATTCTGAATATTATGGCTTTCCATCAGAGTTCAGTGAAACATTCCCTCTTTGGATTGTTTGTGATTGGATGTTTTACCGTTTTTCAAGCTGATTGCAGAGCTCATCATAAGGTATATTCTTTTCTTTATTTGGTAAACAATTTTTGCAATAAAGACATTGACCCACGGCTTATCTCAGAATCTGTAGTAAGACCGGGTGTGTAGAAATATACCTTTTTTATAAAAACTTCTAAGGAAAGCCTGAAGTCTTCTATGAAATGAGGTGTACCGAATGCAATGCGTTGTGTTCTTATGTCATGCCTATTATTGAATTTTGCCCATTTGTAAACAAAATTGGAATGTACCTTGTTCACTTTTCCAAGAAATCATTTATTCATGTGCAGAGCAGAAGTCAGGTAGTATCTAACTAAGGGGTAATAGAATACATGTAATCTGTAAGTAGGTGCTTTCACTGATATGATAATTATTATACAAAATCATTTTAGTACATTGCAGTAGCGACCGGTCGACGGAAATTAATCATATAAGGACAAATGATAAAATGCTGTTTGCAATTTTAGTGTTCCAAACTCAACTCACTTGATATTTTATTTTTTTATATGAAATGGAACGTAATTATTATGTAAATGCATTCACCAAGAATGCATGCAGTAGTATATGTTGTTGAGAAAAACACAATATAATACTTTTACTTGCATTTGCATCCCTGCCCTGCCGTTCCATTCTATTGGACTCATCGCTTTTCGATGTGCATAGCAAGTAGGTACTTAAAGATGCACGTAAAAAATGTCCTTTTAAAAGGTTGATCTTGTATCGTTATGCACATCTTCATTTGAGCAGCAGCCTGCACAACGACTTCATACTATCAACTATAAAAGGTGGACACGTAGTTTTATATTATGATGATTACATTGTAGTGATCATATCTATTCCCATCACTATCATCATAATCTTTTCAAGCTTCAATGAAGTAAACAGCTTTCTTCAACATGGAGAGGGTTTACCAGCGAAAAAATCTAATCGTCTTAGGCACAACCTTCATATTATGAACATTGTCGAAAATTGGCCGCTGGTCATTATAAGACGTAGGATGATTCAGTCATTATGTTAGACTGTTGGACCACGCATATTATACATATCATTTTTATACCTACACATAACTATAAGTATATATTATGTATACAAAACATACGTTCATAATGTTCATTAGTGCAGCAGATCAGCTAAGAAAAAGCTGGCACATTTTAATCATGATTTTTTTTTTCAGTCAGAATATTAATTGTGTTCAACAATGTAATGGTAAATGTAACAGAGAATCAACAGCGTTTGTTCTTTGTGATTTGATGTGATCACTTGTTGATGATGACGGGATACATGCGATATGTTGGGGATGAGCATCTTCAATATTGTAACAATGGTTTGTATATTGTATATCACACACGTTAGCCATCCCAATCCCCATTCCTGTTCTCTCTGAAAATTCTCAATTCCTCTTCAGGCCATGACAATCCCTTTTTTATTTGCAAGAACAAATGCAAATGAGCAAACTAAAGCATAAAAAAGTATTTAAGAAGAATGCAAATGGCAAAGTCACAACAATCAACTCTTTCTGCACGCAAAAATCACTTTTAAGCTTTTACGAGGAAAATGTGATTGCAATTTAGTAGAGAATATATTATATTATCCAGTAAAACATTAAGGAATGATGGAGATACAAGATACAAGAAATGTTTAGTTTACAGACGCACTCTCGCAGCCACAGCCCCATATGAAAAATTGATTCAAAAAGTCACATCTTGTGAGTAGACATTCTCATATGGTTGCAAAAAATTTCCATCAGAATCAGAAATCATGAATCAAGCAAGATGCTTGAGGAAACAACTGGTTCCGTATGTATATCACACCCACCTGTTTCATACAGCTAAAAGCTCTATCATCTTGAACTCTTTCTCAAAATGTTATATCGTACAGGTAAAATATTTCCCACAAACAAGAGTCGCCTTTTGGCTGTTGAAAATTTATAGCTATACCCTTGCTATATACCCACATCCTTAATATGTTTCACTTATAGTAAGGTACATGTACCTCTATACTTGAATATGAATGTACAAAATGATTACAAGACAGAATGGCTCCATATCGTACGATAAACAGTAGAAAGAAACGATAAAAAACAACTTTAAAGTATTACTTTCAGGCTGGTTGGTAGAGCCAAGACTACTACTTTTCTGTCATCATCGTGCCGTGATGATGAGAAATAAAAAAAATCCAAATATTTCTCGTTTGAGCTAGTTTGGTTGTATTGTATTGTGGCATGAAGAAGTATACTGACAGGTGCCGATTTGCTGAAAGTTTATGTATGTACTATGGCTCCGTGTTCGCTTTTCAGACCATCAAAAAAATGATCACGACGATGATGATGTATGATTTACCTGATTGATAAAATATCGGAATGAAAAGCTATAATTCTACACACTGTACCGTTATCATTATTACTATTCTCTTTGATTTCATCCCGTTTCCTTGTTTTTTCTTCTCTTTCACATAGGTTCACAACCTTGCACTGTATCCTGAGAGGCATTCGTGGTGTCAAGCCACCCCTATCCGTCAAGAAATCTCCCATCCTCCAGAATGTGAGCCGACGGTAATAGACAATGTGGTCTGCCTTGGAGCATGCTTCAGCTATAGCGTTCCTAGAGCACAAGACTATGAGCCGATTGCCCCATATTGTGATAAATGCGACAAGACCGTGACATCATGGACTGTTGTAGGTTTTCCATGAATTATATCAATATCTATCTCTGTCTATATGTTTCCTAAATGCTAAAACATATTATTTTATTTTGGTTTAAATTGTATTAGGTTACCTTGAACTGCACGAGTGAGAGCAATGGAGAAACTTACCAGTTACCAAGAAATGTAGAATTGATTCAAAATTGTAGTTGTGTGGATTGTAATGATAACTCGATAAGACAGCATGTTGAATCCAACGAAGAAGAAAATGCCACTTTAGTAAGTTTATGCTGTGTATAAAATTATTGACCATTTTCTTTGTACTTTTTACGTTATATCTTTTTAAAATAGGAGGAAGATGATATTCCGGACACAATTGAAGGGAATGACTTACACGATACACATCGTCACCAAAGTCCTCAAAATCCGGACGACATTCTTCGTGGAATCCCAACAAGGCACAAGCTCCAAAGTGTCGTCTCTGCTGAGTCACACGAGTTGAGTAATGCAGACCTTCAGAGAATGATTCAAGAAAATAAGATCCCATCCGATGACGATCACGATCAAGGGGATGCTGCAAGAAGGGAAAGACAAAGATCCGCTGCTGCAGCTGTAAGCACAGCGGCTGACCATGACCTCTGAAACACATTTGATATCACAATACCAAATTGAATTTTTTAACCTCATATAAATACCACTATCTACTTAAAAGTATTGTATTTGTAAACCTATATCATTTGCACTTTACCAAAATCAATTTTTGAGCAATTACACTATAATGCTTCTTATATCCCGTTATGAAGTACTTTACACAAATATGCTTACTAGAGTTAAAAAAAGCTAAAAATTTATTTTTGAATAAAAGAGTTTGTACAGTCCAGAATGGCTAAAGAGGCTACATGAGAAAATGGGAGCAAAGGAAAAACAGAATCATTGTTTCTTCAACACCATTTTAAAGATCACAATCAACAATGGTGAATGGAAATAAATTATGTTGTTCACAATTCAGAAAGAGTCGTGCCAATAAGCGTGTAAAAATGTTGGAAAAAATTCCTGCTCCTCATGTCTGTATTTAGCTAGTCGACAGAAGTAACGCCCTGTTTGAAAATAATGCATAATGATAATTTTTAAAGAATGTCTTAAATGTAAGTATAGTTGAATGTTGGATACATTGAATAAACTCAACAATCGAGATGTAAAAATTTATTTAAATATACACATAATTTTTAGTACTATCATATCATAATCATTAATTGTTTGCAATATTTATTATTTCAATTTGTGTAAATGGTCCAATCATAATCCTATTGACATGCAACATGCAACGATTAGCAAGAAATCATATAATCATGACGAGATTTATACCTTTAAAGCGGAGCATTGTTAATGGTGTGGGTGTGAGCCCGGACTGGAAATCTTCAGTCTTGGCATTGCCCACATCATATCATCATGATAATGATTGATGATTCCTTCCATAATGATTCAATATACAAATTTAATTAACAATGCAATGTTCTGTTAAAGTGAAGCCAGCATCAGGAGAAAGTCAAGGCATTTGTCTTTGTTCATTTACTTCCCATGAGTGGTTACATGCGAAAAATATATGCTACAAGATGAATATATACCATTGAGCAGACTAGAAATCAAAAGCAGCAACAGATGACAGTGGCAGAAAGAGCACGAGCATTTTTCAATACACTCAATCCTTCATATATACACTTCGTGTGTGGTGCGATGTGCATGTAATGTTCAATGTGCATCTGAAAGCCAAATCTAAAAGGTACTTAAACACCAAGAAGTTTTTAAGAAGTTAGTTGTTAGTAAAATATTGATTAGTTAAGTCTGACATCGAAAGAAATCTGTGTATCAGCAATCAACAGTCCCTTTTAAATTCCTCCGTCCGTA
>JAANSM010001184.1:0-20258 GCA_036850725.1 Orchesella villosa | reverse complement strand
TTTTAGTATTACCCCTATCGGTATCAGTAACGCAAAAAAAGATGCTTAAAATAAAATATGAAGCACAAAAAATATTTACGTTCAACGTTATTGCACTTTTTTATCGTATGAAGTGGATATAGCTTACATACAAAGTAAGTCAGCATAATGATAGCTTCAGCTCAATACATAATTTCACGTGAAGATGGACATGAAAGAATATTAAAAAAGTGGGAGATGTGCTGGGTTGGCTTGGCTGGCTGAATGACTGGTTGGATACGATGATATAATAGTTGACCTTGTAGGAAAAAAATTGGCTGTTGGAAATGCATGAGGTGTAGTCGTCGTCGCAGCTAAAAATGCTAGCGTAGCTTTGTGGTGCATGGTCACACTCACACACATTCCATTTTGCTATATTTATATCCTCCACAGTAAAAGGCGTGTTAGATTTGTAAAAGAAGTGATGCATCACCACCAATACTTATATTTTCCCTAGCATTTTATATTCATATATCGTATCACTATTTCCATCACCATTTTTTCCTAAAGCTAATAAACCGAAACATACATTAATCATAGGTTAATATTGGCGTGTAAAGTGCGTAGCAACAATTTTTTTGTTGGTTTATCCAACGCAATCTTTTCTTTTGGGATTGGATTGGTATAAAAATTTTAGCAACAAAGTATGAATATTTTCCTTAACTAGTTTAGTCGTAATGAATTTAAGTGTTGCTGAATGAATTAATTCATGCTTATGATTATGAAACAAAAGCATTATGGAATGAATTATGAATAAGGATGATGAGATGATCATAATGCTCCAGATTAATGCACACGAACGTACATAATATGGATGGATGTACATGACAAAAAAGTAAAGCATGTTATCAACCTGACTTGACTGGTATAGTGTTGAGCTATTCCATCCATGGAATTTGGACCCCGCAGAATTCTAAAGAAGAATATGGACAAAACGCAGAATTGCGAATTGCGAACATCTTCTTGTAGATGTCAAGGTGAGGCAAACTCATTTGCTGTGTGAGAAAAAACTTGCATCCATATCTGTTGCTTCTATAAGAACAGGATTTGAAGGTAATCTTACATGTGCTGGAGACTGGTGGAGAGTGGAGTTTTTTTTTGCTCTGTACCCAAAGCTTCTTTATCATCCATTCCAGTTTGTTGCTGAAAAGTCTTCAGTCTTCATACAGATTTTGCAGATTGGGTATGGCATCTCATACCTATATACTTATACTATATGTGGATGTGGATAGGCATCTATATTTATACAAAAATTAAAGGGCAGCAACAAGACCCAGTAGACGAGGTAGTATATAATCTTCCTCTTCTGACGCAACTTTCTGTGGATTTAGCTCAATGAAAAGGGTGGCAGGTGAACATCTTCTTTAATCACTGGCTTGCTAACCTATATGTATGTCTAATTTTGGATTTAGGCATGGATAGACGTCATCAGACAAAGTAAGAAAATGAAAGTGGATGAAGAGAGTCGGATTAAAAAGTCTGATGAAATAAGTAAAGATTTAGTAGTAATACTTTTTTACTCAAAGTAAATACCATAAACTACTTTCTTTTGTCCTGTCGCGACACCACATCCTTTGCGTGATCAAGGTTTCTCTCTGGTCTGCGTATTTTTCACCACACACACACGCGTTTCATCCTGATTGTGAGTTTTTGATATTCTAAAGCGAAATAAAGCATGCGCCAAGCACATGATGATCAAACATCTTATCTTCATTGATTATTATTACTATTACTTACATGGACACCGACATATGCGTTTGAATGAGAATAACCTTGCGCTTCGGCAAGTGTTAGGAATAGGAGGGAAGAGTAGGAATGAAAAAAGATGTTTAGCATCTTATTACCACTTTTATACTTCAAGTTGCATACCACATCCACACACCACGCTAAGATCATTCCAATGAAATATTGCAAATTTTAGCTAAAGGGAGAAACCATACATACATTGTTTCGCAAACATTGATCAATCCATTTGAATGCTTTATGCATGCATAAATATCCAATTCATTTTTTAACGATGTAGAAACAAGTATCCTCATGGACAAAAAGGCCTAGGGAAGGTTGGTCGCTGGAATTCAGAACACTGTCTGGGAGATTCACGCATGGAATAGTTGATGTTAATGGCTGATCTGATGGAGACTAGTGTAGTGGTCAGTTCATCTCTCTTTGCCTGTCTCTCTTTCACTGATCGTTTGTCTGGGTCTGACTCTGACTGTCTAGCTTTTTTGATTTCGTGTCTGATTTTGTGTGTGCGTATGTGTGATGTAATGAAATGATGACATGACGAAAGCGCTGAGTCCGTGCTTAATACTTGTTTCAACTGTTAAAAAATTGGATGCCCAAATAGGCTTGCAAAAGCGTCAAGTGTAATTTAGATCGTATCCAAATTATAATGGAATGGCAACCTAATAATTGAAGTATGTTCATGTACGGCAGTATCATTCCCATGTTTGATGTATGAATTCAGAATATGCTACTGAATCTCCGTTTGTTCTCATCGAGTAGGCCACGCAATTTGCAAAATCCTTGGTTCATCTGAAACCTGCATCAATTGCACGTACACAAGATTTGATTTTAGTTCAATATATAATCTTTATGCGTTGTAAATTTATCTGTAAAATCCGCCTCACACTTATATATAAAGGTTAATATGTTAATACATGGGACAAAGTGCAAATGCCTATGCTAATTAGATAATAATTCGTCTTCATGTTTTTACATAATATCAAGGTTTATTTAAACTGTGACATTTGCTACGCATACCAACTACAAACTACAAGGTATAAATTTGTACATGAGTTTGAGATTTATTAGTTTAGTTTGAGAAAATGTACAAAACATTTTCCCTAACTTTCAATTTTACACACATAGTAGTGTATAATATATTATGATTATATAAATCCGCTTCACATCATCTTATCATTAGCATTTTTATCACATTAAATCGCATCAATATAATATGGCAATCCCAGCTGCTTATCATCATGGTTGCTGATAATATGCTGTTCTTTAACCCTGTTTTTGCTGCAGCACCCAGCTGACGTGAATAACGTGCTAATTGATAATGAGCTGGAGGACGCTCTAAATTCCTAATAAAATATACTAATGTTTTCCTTATTCTTCAGCTATATATATGGTATTCTAGGGTGAAATTTTATGTATTATGTAGTGATTACAAACTGCAGAAATAAAATCCTAATGAATATTAATAGTAGTAAAACCTGTCGTGGTGCCATATGAATATGAAACACATTAAATATAAAGGATGACAGGAGTACAAGTGCATTTTTAGTCAAGTGCGCGTGTGTTTAGTGTATTTGGTGCTAACCAGCTGAACACCTTATGTGATTTGATGTGCATTACCTGCTATGCTTCTATCTAAATGCATTATATCAGTTGTCTAATAGCTTCTGCACACAAAGTATGAAGGCTATTTACACACAGAAGTGCAAACTGCAGTTCCCTTTTATCTTGAATTCTATCCCATAATTTTTCATTCAACACTTATGATTAATTTAAGTATGCATGGGTAATGATAAGCTAGTTTTTTTACATAAAAATTAATGATACAGCTGTTAATTATAGCATTAATGTTAGAAAATCCAAGTGTTTGACTTTTACATAAATTCTATGCTAACTAACACGCACATTAATTTTGACTTTCTTCACAATTTCATTTCAAACGACTGCATCAATACATCGTACCACTGACTGACCACTTGTACTCCTTGTATACTTTGATGGTAGATGGGGAAAAAATGTTGAAAGTTGAGTTGATAGTTTTACATCTCTCTAAAAAAATCGGAATGGTCAAACAAAGACACAAGTATAGAGATGGTAGTAATGATTAAAACAATAAGAATTGTTAAGAGATTGGATTCATCTTGTTCAAAATTAAGCTACATGTGCCATCAAAGAAGTAGCGTATGATCAGTGGGTGCACAGCCAAAAAGTTGCGCACGTTATCACAATGTGATGAAGTGTTTGGGGCCATAGGTATAGCACATGATTTTTTCATGATATGATTCCCCTTTCTTTTGCTCTCCACATTGGCTTAGATTCCTTTGTGCAACTAAGTTTTTGTTGATGCAGATGATTTTGCATTAAATCATTCAGGTGGTTCCCATTTTCAGCGCAGCGTCATGTCGTAGAACGTACCACTCACTCTAGAATCATGATATTGTAGAAGACTTGATGATCCTATTATGCTAATGTAGCATCATCATGCGTTGTTCACTCACACGACAAAAAAAGATGTAACAACGCAATTTTCGTACTTGAGAGGAGATCAGTATCATAATAACTAGCGAAAGGATTAGTCTTCTCATGTCCATGCTTTTCTGTTTCATGTGTGCTACTAACGATAAGTACACATTACATTATACTTACGTATATATACGTACGTGCAGTTGCATTTCTATTTGATCGCTACGTTTTTTTCTTTCTAGACAACATGAACTCTACTAAACTACTCTATAAAAGATTGTAATGTAGTCTATATAGCGTTGCATGGCGTGGCGTGTGAGTGTGCGATTCTGGAGGAAAGCAAAACTGCAAGACAACAAAGCTTTATTTGCAAATGGATGGACGAATAAGGAAAAAATTCTCTCATGAATTTTATGCTTTATAGTAAACTGCATATATACTGAATACTTGTTTAAATGGCCTGGCTATCATATCATCTTGTCTTCTCGAAATGGGTAAGATAGGTAAATCTACATGTAGGTATGTATCCGTCCTCACAATCACAATCTTAACCAAACAGGGTGGATGTTTGAGAATCGTGGTCAGCTCGTGTGATGTGATACGGTTTTATTTTAAAGTAACAATCATCAGTATTACTCAAATGGTTTGTTTGCTTTATGAATATGATTGTTGAGAAGATATATTATCCTATATCCTTTTTTCTATCCTACCTGTTTTGTTCTCTGTTCTACAGTCGAAAAAGTTAGTCCACGGCACGGTTCATGACGATGGTAATGAAAATTACGTAGGGATAGAAACAGATAGTCATAAAAAATTTCATGAGAGTTTTGCGATTTTGAACTCTGGTTCGTGTAACCTTGGTTTTCGTTTGGATGACTCTCTCGTTTCATTTTTTTGAGGATTACTACATTTGTGCTTAGGGCTTTTCAGAAAAAGCCTGAAAATTCGTGATGAAGCAAAAAAAACAACAACAATTGGATCCATTTTTCGAGGTTATCTGATCTGAATTTTATGATGAAGCTGAGTTAATCAAATAAAAAGTGCAGAGTAAATGAACACAATGCCATATAGTGTGGCGGCTGCTGCTGATAACTCTTGTAACAAAGCGTGAGTTATACAAAAAGCTTGGGCTAATGATTATGCACATAAATTGACAAGTGACTCAGTTTTTGTGGAAAATGGAGTCTGACATGGTGCAGCCACTAGGTCACATTTTGATTGAGTATTTTGTCATAAATCCAAGTTTTGTTTTGGTATAACCTTTAACCAGCGAATTTTATATTGTCATGATGGTTTATAGTAGGGAGATGGGAGACATCAGACATATTCTTTGGGTTTCGGCACATAAGAATAAATATCTATTCCTAAAATCAATCTGTGGACCACACAAATGCATCAAATATTTGCATAATCCATGTTGAAGTACAAATTCCTTGTTATCATCTGTATTTACCGTGTTACAAAAGATATACTGTGCTTTTACTTTAAGTTATCGTACGTGGATGATCACACGAGGGTTCATTACATCCACGTTTCATTCCATTTTCCCGTTCGTTCATCTGGAATGAACTCTCTGATAAATACCGTAGTATTGATGATACCATCAACTCCGGCATGGAGTACAAAGGGCAAGGAAATGAGAACGATACTTATTTGTGTAATGAACCTACACTGATCAATGATAACTAAGCTGTTTGTAATGTGGAGGTGGTTTAGGGAAAGATTACATTACAAATTACAATACATTGTGTTTGAAAAAAAGACAAGCGGAGAGAATCGTTACCCTCTTTTCCTTTCTTTCTTTTATATAATTCTTCCCTACATAAAAATGGTTTTAGCTAGAAGTAGTTAAGTAGTTAATATGTGTGCAATTTCGCATGAGAACTTTTCCCTTCTAATCATCATACCACCACAAGCACCATCAAGTCTGAACCATATATTTCTTAGAAATTATTAGAAATCTTTCTTCAGAAAAGTATCATTATTCTCACAAGCGATTGCTATTGCCGCTCTGTTTTCTTATTCTTTTATCTATATCTTAAATGGTTTTCTGTTGAGCTACGGACGATGTAACGGAATATACTTTGTATTTCCTGTTGCAAACAGTGTTGTTCTCTTGTCAAGTTCAATTGCTTAAGTGCATCCACCTGCACTAGCTGAAGTTGCTAAGTGTTTTTTACCCTTGTTGATATACATTTCTTTTTGCAAAAAAGAATGTTATTTTTAGAGAATAAAAAACTTGTAAACTTTGCATAAGTATATGTGCATTACGGTATTGTTCTATAATATAAGTATTTTTTTTGCAAACTTCCACTTGTAAAAGAAGAACGCAATAATATGATAGGATGATGTGATCGTGATGTTGATGATGATGATGATGCACGTTAGATTGTGCACGTTTCAGATAGTGGTGGCTTAGGTCATTATTGCTATCTTGAACTTGATATGCACACACAAACTCACAAGCGTTCACCTGATGATGAGTAATGTTTTAATGCTCAAGCTCAAGCTAAGCAGCAGGAAAGCGCAAATTGGAAGTAATCACAACAATGCATGAGTAGTTTTTTTCATGTGGATATGGGCTGATTCATATTATTACGCATTTAATCCTGTTGTTTTGAGCCTGTGAAAAAAAATAAGGATAGATATACATATATTATAATATAATATATGTATAAATCTCATGTTTTCTATGCCATTCTATGAAATCTGATTAGAATTTCTGCAAAAGTAGTAAAAATACGTAAGGGATTTTCTCGGAAATAGGGAAAAGGAGAACCAAGGAGATAAAACAATGATGAAATCCAGAAGAGGAAATATTAAATCTTTTGTTAAGTAGGATCAAGAACAAACTCTGCACTCCAAAACCTTTTGTCTATAAGCCTTATTTAGTTTAGTGAATGCATAGCAAATGAGGTCAACTACCCACTTAAGTAACACTTGTGGAGTTGCAAACACAGAAAAAGGTTGAGTAGACACCCTATCATCATCATAATATTGGCAACCATTTAATGAATGCGAGTATTAGACTAGGCTAGGCTCAATGCAGGAATTATTATTATTAATAATACTTATATATATTACATTCATTCCATGTTTATTTATAATATTACAAGCTGTTATCATGGATTAGTTATATGCATAAGCGTCTTCCACTATAGATTTAATTTCTTATGTGTTCTTAATCATATAGCTAATAGGATATAAGTATAATATTATGAATCCTTGTGCATTTATTTTTGCCTCTCATCATGTAAGCAATCACGTATATTGTATATATACATTTTATATACTTATAAAATACAAGTGTCTGCTAAAGACGCATTAATTTTTGTTGATTATGCATCCTGCGCAGAAGAAGTATAAAAAATCAGCAGGGTTAACTGACTTGTGCCCTACTCACAGCTTTCGTTAGAAAATAGTTACGCCTGCATCTCCTTCTTTGCATGCGATAGAGTTGTGATGTGATGCATAGCAACATAAAAAAAAGTTATACTTTAATGCATATATATAACTGTAAGTACTATACCGCTACTATATAATCATTCAATTGGAGGCAGAGAAAAGGTTGTAAATGCTAATAATAAGTAATATTATGAAAAAGGTATATTGCCCTCTAAGTCTAACAAGATTTATGATGAACATTACAGCAAATCATTTAAAACTATTAGCAACTTCGTTAAAAATTGTAAATTATAAGTTTTGTGTTTATGACCAAAGGTGTTCTAAAAAAAGATGAACATAAAATGGATTGCTTTATCACGTTTTGCCATTTGCTAGCATAATAGTTTACTTTCCGTTGTGTACTATTTTCGATGCTTTAAAGAATCGCATTATATCCCCTATCCCATCTTTCCTCTTTTTTTATCGTCATCAGACATGTTAAAAATCCATGGATAATAATATTTTTGCCTGGATATGGATAATAATGGAGAAATGGATAATAATGGCTAAAAAGGATAATATGGATAATTTCCATTACATTTACTAAAACACATGCTAAAATGGAGAATATGGATAATATACACTAAATTATATACATAAGGATAATGTACATCCTATACGCCTATATGACATTACGAACAATAGGTAATAAAACACAACCAGTAATGTATTTTCTCCATTTTAGTCCATTAATAGCCACCTACTATATATTTCTCCAATTTATCCATTAATAACTACGAGTTATGGGGTGGATTTTACCCGTTAAAATCCGGATATTAATGGATCCATTAATATCCATTAATATCCACTTAACATGTCTGATCGTCATACATTCACCTAATTTTATCAACATCTTCTACTTTTCTTGTCACATCGTACAAACTTGAAGCTGTAGAGTGAATTCATCAATTGTGGTTCAGTTCTTGCTATTTTTTCTGATGGCTTGGCTTATGTAATGCATCTGTTTTTCTTCAAAGCTCGTGTGTGGACTGTGTAGTTAGTGGCATTTCGATGCAAAGCCCTAGAGAAAAGTACAAGGTCCATGAAAACACGGGGATTTCGTTCATTCCTATCCGATGCAAGTCACTAATGTGATATAAACAGATGGAAAGGAAGCCTCATCTCATCGTCAACAGTCAATAATTTGTAGCTTGTGCTATAGCACGCTGTGCCATTTTGGATCACAAGCTTAGCTATAAAGAATGCATCTTTCCCTAGAGAATTTTGGGAAAATTGCAATGCAAACTAAAACCAAGATTCTAAATAAGGATTTGGCTTACTGGGTGAAAAAAACTTCTTGAGACTGTCGCTGCTGTTGCATAAAAGTAACGGATCATGATCATGGGTAATACGATGAGCTTTGCTATAGTATATATTTTTCTGCTTGTATACAATTTCCTCCTGATACTCGTCAAGTTTAAGAGACGGCTTCTCTCAAAGTAATCCATAATTAAGTAGGAATATCAATGTCATAAATAGGGTTATGTATCTCAAGTCATCAATGCTCCAATCCAATTAGCAAGACTCTGATGATGTGACACGGAAGCTGGGAGATCGTTTCCCGAGAGCTTCTTCGAAATAAGAACAGGATAATTTGATATGCTGTATTGGGGATTCACTTACAAAGAGACTCTTTCTGTAACATAGTGTATATGATATGGATCGAAACCGTAATAAAGTTGTCTTTTCCTTTAAAAAAATTTAATTACAGCGTTGCTTACCCATATCGAATTGGGGGAGGAGTTGGCATCGCCGAAACAACAGTTGCGATGTTAAAAGAGGTAGAGATAAAGCAATAAGAATTAAGAATGCAAGTTCAAGAAGCGCAATGTGACTCAAGTTGTACCAACTCACTGACATGGCTACTTTAATGAGTTGTAAAGTAAAAAGGTATCAATCATCAGGTGTGGTACCGTTTGCCATCAATTTGTGATTGAATTTGCGTGCCTTCATATAATCTTATATGATATGGGTGACTATATTTCTGTCGGTCCATCGTTACGTTAAATGTATAAGAGAAATACAAATCCAAAGGTACTTTGGATGTGTATTTTAAATGGAATACAAAATTGAAAAAAAACGATACAAGTAGTCAGCTACTTGCATTAATCTGTTTCGAACGAAACCCAGTTGATTCAAGCAAATTGCAACTAGAGGTTGTAATGCAACTTGTATCTTTCTGTATCTTTATTCCTCTTTTTACACGTTATTTATCTTGTCAGTCTTGATATCCCAACACACACATGCATACTTACATGAGCTCTGTGTACCTAAATGAACTTTGTCAAAAGTAACACAACCAGTTGGGGAGAGAGTGCACTAACTTTATAAAATATTTTTTTTCCTTCATAAAATTGCATTGACCGACCTCTGGCCCCTTGTTGGATTCAATGTTTGGTGCTACATAATCTCCTCAAGCCCTTTTTATCCAAGCTAGTCGTGATAAATCAAGAAAATCCTGATCATGAAAAATCGATATTTTGTTGCAAAAGTTGAATCCCTGTTTTTCTTGTCTAATTCTAGATACATATTGAATGTACATAAGTCATGTTTTGAGTTTAAAGACAATGGCATATCACTCTCCTAGAGTTTATTACTACTACCTTGTTTTTCTCAAGCAAAAAAAACGTAACTTGAACTCCGGGGATCATATACCACAGGATATGATGATGATATCATTAAACAGTATGTGACCACACATACAAATAAGACCCAGAACAATTGGAAGCATCTCATTTTATTTCACATGGAAAATAGGATGTTGAAACTTCCTAAACAAAGACTATTTTATTAGAACTGTGAATGCTAGACGCATCTTGCATCTGGAGCAACAAGCAAGGTAAGGTGATCATGCATGCAATACATGAATGTCCGTGTCCGCTAATCGCAATAAAGTTGACTGGCTTGCCTTCTCCTCTCTTCTGAATATTATTGGAGATGGATATCATCTGACTCAAGTGTGAGCTCAACAGATGAACACAGATGTGGAAAAACTGCGAACATGGTTATGCGATAGCGTCGCAAAAAAGTATATATATATCTATATATGTAGCATACATATTATGTATCTATGCGATAAGGATTAATATGCGTTTTTTAGGTACATACAACCTCCTACTTTTGCATGCAACTTTAACGAAACGCACACTGTTTCTAGGCAGTTATATAATGGGTAAAGCTGGCTGAACTAAAATAATAAAAAGCTACCTTGGTTTGGCTTCACTTCGTTTTTGCCCCAACTCTTCTCTTCTTCTCCCAAGAGAACTACTTAGAAATTGGTTGCTGGTGGCACATATTCCTGCGAATAAGCTTCTTCATCACAAAATTGCAGAAAAAAATTCATTCCCAATGCCACCATCCTCATCATCTTATTTTTTTCATCATATCACCAACCAACATCCTACATATTGTTATGCCTGCTTTATGTTATGATTCCTTTCACACAGCAGGCAAAATCTTTGTGCATATAATCCCAAACCACACCACACACACCATCCCATGAAAACCCCAGTACGAAACAAGTGAGTGACAAAAAAAATCCAAACTTATCTTGAGCACAAAGCTAATAAGGTAGCAAAAAATAAGTCCCAAAGGAAATAGAGAGAAGAAGTACGTGGTGAGGTGATTATAACAAGTTTTGTATTATCATACATATATGTAAATACTTCAATCAAATCGTCAATAAGTATATAGAACACAGTCAACGGAACACAACCAGTGAAGCCAGTCAGCATGCAAGTTATTTGTGTAAATGATTTGGCGACTCAACTCCTTTCACAGTGCTCATGGCTCATGCTCAGTTTATATATATATGCTTCATGCCAATGAAGTGCAGAGAGAGCAACAAAAACCATGCTCTCCTACTTCACTTGATGCTACCATAACATAATGCATCGTTTAGTTAGGTAATATGAAATCATCGTTTGCTGATGCGCCATAAAGTCTGCCACTGTCGCATTCATCCCGAAGATAAGCCAAGCATCAGCTCAGCATCATCATGTTTTTTTATGCTGCCAATGCTCTTCGCTGCTACCACTCGGTAATACACTTGTTTCAACTCTTCACCGAGTTTTTTTTTGTTATGATAGCCCCGAGTTACATTTATTGCCTTGAATGGTGAAGCCCCATCATTAATAATAATATGGAATGCGCAATTGTATCGTTCAAATTACGACTTTAGAATTATTGGTTGTTTATATGAAAATGTATATATTTAACTAAAAACACTAATCCTTTTTCTTGAATACATTATCTTCTGTCGCACGTAAGCAAACAAGGAATAAAGTATAAGTATGGTGTTGAACATGATGTTGAAATGTGTAAGGAACATGGCTTGTCAATATGCACTTCAACATCTTGTAATTTCCAATCTCAACTGACGTAAGATGATGTCAACCTGAAGTCTTTGAAGTTAAATGTAAGACTGAAGGGTTATGTTATGTTTTGAATGTTTTGATTCAATTCTCCAACTGCTTCTTGTCTTTGTTGATTTGATTATGCTCACTGCTTTACTCTTTCCCTTTTTTCCTATCATTTTATTTATAGGACACTAATCTAGACATTTTCATTTTTGTTTTTGTCACTTGCTCAAAGAGAAAAGCGACTCATTCATTTTAACCCAGCTGAATTCTCTCTCAGCCAGCGTGGGATACAATAGTTGATGTTGTTTTGTATCCATGTGGCTTGATAATGATGCCATGTAAATGACCTGCCAATCTATTTTAAGTCATTGCATAGAAACAAGCTAATAAACTGACCACCTCACAATCACCCAACCCAAGTTGGAGAAGATAACGAGCTAGAAAATTCTTTGGAATCATCTCTCAGTTTTCATTGGAAAGCTACATCCTAATTGCAATTTGCAAAGCCGGGTAAATTGCAAGGTTCCATAGAGAGGCAAGCCTCCAGCATTTTATGCGCTTGGTGAAATTGCTGATGAACAAGGGTGAGGTAGATACGTGAATGCGGATGGCTCTTGTTTTTGATAACAAAGTAGAAAAGTTGAAATAAAGAAGCAAAAGATCAAAAGATTTTTTTGAATGTCATAACACGCCGCAAGCACCTTCTTTGTTTTTCTCCTGATGAGATGATATAACCCTAATAATTTATTTCCTGCTCATCATCATCATCACATTAATTTCTCCCATAAAAGAGAAGAGAAAATGGAAAGGTTTGTTGAAACAAAAAGATTTTCATTTATGCATGCATGCTGCCATTTCACATTTCGTGTTTTGTCAGGAGGACACTTTGGTCTTAAGTTCGAGCATGTGTCTACAACATGACATTTAACCTGTTTACATTCCATTATGTGGTAGCGACAATTGTGATTTCACGATAATACATTTTGCTACAAAGAAGACAGGGAAATGGTGAAACGGATATTTTGGCTGATGAAATCAAGTGTGCAGGATTGCAAATGCTTCCAACCGTACCATATGAAATAACGTTCCCAAACCCAATATCAGATCATCATGATATCATCGTGTGTATGTAATTCATCACATCACACACGTCTTCTTTCTCTACGAAATGCCAAGCAAAGCTCCCAAAGAAGAACATAGAGTCTAGAGAAAGAGAGAGATACATGTAATTCAACACACAACAAAGCAGGTTGGTTTGTTTGAGTTCATAAGCATCGATGAAAAAACTACATATAAGCTGCTCATTTAGAAGCAAAGTTGAGCATTTTCGCGTTTGCGTTCACAAGTGATAGTTGTTGCTCGGTGCTCCTGCTTTGTACCCACATCGACGAATCTATATATGCAATGAGCCGATGATGATGATGACGACGAGAGTTGGATGAAATATATAAAACAAAGTAATTTCTTGCTACGGCTTACATAGCAACAAGGGTAAGCCAAAGCCAGCAAAAAGTGGCTTGTGCCTTTACTTACATGCACCACTCTATAATGCTGTACGATACAGCTTTTCTATAAAAAAAAAGAGCGTCTTGTCCACTGCGTCGACTCAACTC
Source organism: Orchesella villosa (assembly GCA_036850725.1). Classification (NCBI taxonomy): domain Eukaryota; kingdom Metazoa; phylum Arthropoda; class Collembola; order Entomobryomorpha; family Orchesellidae; genus Orchesella; species Orchesella villosa. The sequence goes on along the minus strand of JAANSM010001184.1, from coordinate 6,616 downwards.
ATACTTTGTGAATATAATATGCCTTTTGAGACTCTCAACTGAAAATACATATCATATGGGTGAAACAGATAGATATTATAGCATCATCGCATATGAGAAGGGAACGTTTAACAATTCCCATTTGCTTGTGTGTGTGTTGTGTACAAACTCAGAGAATAAGTTCATGGCTTCACTTCTCTTTGTGTGAGTAGCAATGAGCCACACATGACATGCATGTTCGTACATAGTATGGAGCTTAACAATCAGGTATATATATATTGTAGAAAGAAGCACACAAACTTGTGCTCTTGGAGTTTGGTTTATGGTAAATAAGTAAAAGCAGAGAGGAGAGGTAGCATACACATGTTCAATATTCAACATTTACATTCTCTCATTCTTTGTGAGTATATTTTAGGCACATGTGTTAAGATATCATGTGTGTAAGAATGTATACACGATATTGTTTCGTCCTCTCATTTTACCATACAATCCATATATACATTCCGAATAAACTGGATACGATCTCCATTAAAAGCATACAATATTATGTGCTCAGCTTGGTTTGGTTTGGTTCAACATGAAATAAAACATTAGGCTAATCCTGATCACCACAAAACCAAAAACCGTATATAATAATGCTATATACAGAGTCATAAGCAGAGCCATAATGTGCATTAGTTACTACTAGTATATGGTCAATTTTATGGAAGTGCACAAAAGAGCGAAATGAAAAACCGATGCCTTAACGAACATTGTTGTGTAATTTAACTAACTCACATGAAAAAAAGTGCATGAATGTTGGATGTGTGTCTACGTCTATACCACATGAAATTCATATTGTAACAGAATGCTTATGGCTCATATCTCATGTTTTTAAGCAGTGCTTAGATCATACAACGTCGTTGAATATATAATATATATAGCATTTGGAATAAAAGCAGTGAGTTTAGTAATATGCTTGTGTAGCTTATATATGAATGCTTTCAGCTGTGTTCTTGTGTGATACATTTACAATGTGCTATGTTCAAGTTTCCCTTTTAGCATCATCACATAACATAATATCATGGTAGAAGCTCTCCTCCATACTTCTTGTGAACGGGATTGCACTGCAGCTGCGATGTAAAGCTCTTCATGAAGTCAGTCCATCGTCTGGTTCTGGTTGGACAGGCCAGGGACAAAGAAACTCCTTTTTTCTTCAACTGAAAATGTAACACTGTTATATTACTTATATTTTTTAATTCCTACTGTAAAAAATACCCTTCGTTTTAAAAAAAAGAATCATCTTTTGAACTTTTACATATATAGCTTTTTACACAAACTTTATATTCCTACTGACTGTTGTAACTTATGTTATTTAATATAGGAAGAAAGAAACTTGAGAAAGAGTAACGTGAAAGCAAACCTTCGTGTGTATTTAATATTTATATATTATATATATACAAATGTGTAGAATATAGTACACCCGTGTAAGTAATATATCTTCAAGTCCAATATAATTTTCGCAACAAAGAATATCGTCCTCACAAGAAAACTGATTTCTTTCACTGGGAAACTAGAGCTGAGTAATTTACAAGAGAAGGATAATCGAGAAAATCATTTTGTGTGGATCAATTGAATTTGGTGGATCAATCAATTTTGTTTCAACTACGAAGGCCACAAATATAGCCCCACAATTTTCACTTTGAACTAAGGCTACTTCATTACAAACAGAGTTTTGTATGAAGTTTATACAGTTTGTTGAATTATCAAAGTTGGCATTTAAGCTTGTATAAGGAAAGCGGGATTAAAAAGTTATGTTAAAAGATACTGACAAAATATATAATCAAGTTGAGAGTTGATCATGTGATAAAGAAGAAAGTTGGTTCTAATTATATATATTTTCAATACACTCGCGTGTAAAACACCATCAGTGATCAGGAGTCCCCACCAGCCTTCATCAAAATTCACCAGTACATCCGCAAGACCTCGTAGATCGAGGTTCACAAGTTCAAAAAATGTCGGAGACAATTGGGGATTACGAATACAACTCCAAGGACCTTATAGGTCATGGAGCCTTTGCAGTCGTTTTCAAAGGAAGAAATAAAAGGGTAAGCAGACAAAGTTCTAAATGTAAAATATGTTAAAATTAAGAAATAAGTTTTAAAAAGTTGAAAAAAAGATTAGTCATTTAAAAACACAAAGTAATCTCAACCCATTTCTGTCTTTTGTGCTGTAAAAGACGGCGGAAGTGCATAGTTAACTAGCTCACAGGAAAGGAGCTCAAAAATGCAATGTAAAAGTCTCAATCGTTAAAATGCAATCCAATCATCTATTACAAACAAAGTGCATGGGTTGCAGAACTTAAGTCAAGTGCATCACAAGTTTAAGCATCATCCATGTCTTGTCATATTATCAGGATCTACCTTGGTTTGGTTGGTTGAGCATTAGCAAGTGTTTCTGAGATGCAGCATCTCAGCTCAGCAGCATAAAATCTAGCTATCCAAGCAAGAAAATCCTTTCTGTATAAATGCATACATAATGTATACAACGTTGAGCTGTGTTTAAATTAGATGCACAAATACAAGGTGTATTACACTTGTAAGAAGTGTCTTTCCTTCTCTCTCTCTCTCCCTTTAAAGTTAGCAACAATGGAAATTGAGCAGTAAAAAATGTTAAAATGTTGAATGTTGTACTTGCACTTGCAGAGCCATCAAATCTATTATAACATTATTATTTCTTTTCAGCTGACTATTTCTTTATATTTACGATTTTAGTAGCGTTGCGCTTTGCGTTGTCTGAAGCTGAAGAGATAACAACGACGAAATAACTTGGTTTTAATAATGTACATAGGGGGCTTATCTTAATGCTTTAGGACAGGATGCACGTTATAATAAGCCACAAAACAGGGCAATCTGCCAATAACTTTGAAGCTGCTCTCGTGTAACATGAAAACACATCTTTTTTACATCACAATTTTTATTTACGAAAATGCCATCACTAGTAATATATATAGCAACAACTATAGGCTATAGTATATTAGTTAATAAAGATGATAAGCTCAATTTTTTTTGAAGAAAATAAATAAGAATGGGTTGCAAAATTGGGCTTAAACTTAATCATCGTCACCATCATCATAGTAAAATATCATTAGCGTTTCTTTGCACATTTATTTGCTGCTATTGTCAAGATTTTAGCGAATATGTGTTTGCAACACGAGCACTCATAAACTTGGTATAGTAATCATGTACCAATGATAAGAAATTGTGATCATTTATCATCATCATATTTTGTGGGCAGTGGCTAAAAGGTGCTTACATTTTCATCAATCAATCTTTTTTGTCTTTTTACACACGTTGGTGCAAAAGCTGAATGCAACAAGGTGCAATGAAGTCATCACGATGGTATTAGGATGAGTGAGCAAGCTAATTGTTAATAGGGTGCCACAGGAGATGAAGCAGTTATTAAATTGGTTGTGTGGCAGTAATTACATTGATTTGTCGGTAGCTGAGCGTAACATTATTGGTTTTCGTTCCTGTGATTAGTATATTATGTATATATTATTCATATTGTTCGCACAGGTAGGAAGATAAAGGATTGGCGGAATGACGAATGACTCGTAATTCTCTTTCTCTCCTTTTCGCTCTAAACGTTTACCCATTTCTGGACATACTTATACGTTTTGGGTTTACATTAGAGCCTGATAAAACGACAATTTATTTTTGCTGAGTGTTACATTTTCCTTATGAATTTTATCCTAGTTTTATGATCGTTTGACATTAGCAAAAACTAGTAGCATTTATAATGCTGAGTAGCTGAATCTTTAGGTAGCTTTGAGTATCAAAGTAATTACAGGGGAAATGATAGATCGTCATCAAATCTTCATACTTATCTTTACGATGCAAAAACCAATATTTTTCTACTCCGCTTGTATCACATGTTGGCTATAATATTATGAGGTTAGGGCAAATGGCGTGGTCTTCATGTTTACTTCATCATAAAAAACATGACGTAATTAAAGAAGCAGAGTGTCGTTGGCGTGTGTGTTCTGCTCTTCCATGAACTTTTTGGTTTGGCTCATCATCAAAACCGAGTTGCATCCTCTTGCCACTAAATTAACGTCGTCCTCAAGTATCAAAATGCAGTCTCATTCAATTCATTGGAATGTCAGTAATGCCACTTAATACGCATTTTCTTTAACTTGCTATCTCCCAACTTTCACGGATGTGGAAGAAAGATGGAAGGTAGAACGAAGCAGACAGTGACATATGCGTTGCAATGTAGCATACTACAATAATATGTATATAGGGCTTGTGTCTCGTCCATCTATGTATAAAAGTAGATATTTGTGATGAGAACGCAATAGGATTGTTCCCATTACTTGGCTGTAGATAAGCAGATGTTACTGCGGATGATGATTTTGGATGCATGTGGAGAGACGCGAATGGAGCACATGTACTATAGCGTTTTAGTCTAGACTCCAGACTATCACGCATTTTTATTCACAACGAATTTTTATCTCGTTTTTGAACGTTAATAAGTACGGATATGTATGTATCTATATATTGTGGAAATAGTTGGTTCGGTTTAGCCGAATGAAAATGCGCTTAATATAGTATTCATTGGTATGTATGCCAGTATGCCTTATTTTATTAAAACTGTAGGTACCTTGCAGTGCAGAATGGTAGAAGGCAGTCTATTTGTATAGGCTAACAATGGTACTGGTCGCAGTACGGTAACTGGAGCAAGAGTCCAGTCAGATTGAATACACTCTAAGTAAGTGTAAGTATCAAGCAATTAGCATGATATGCTAAAAAGCGTAAAGCAAAAAGATGAGTGATCATGTACCAAAGGTATAGATGAAAAAGGAAGAAGATGAAAGGAAAAGGAATACGGTCATTCCTTCTCAAAGTCTGGTTTCGTTAAGTTGCATCTTGAGAAATATATTTTGTCTTGTAATATTTCAAATTAATTTCCTGCTCTAGCTGCTAGTTAATTTATTTGCTACGTTTCATTAATTGCTATAGTTAAATAAATACCGTACGTTGTATTTAGCAGTAATTAAACCTGCTTTAGTTGTAGTAGCTTGCTGCTTTATTTAATCAGTGCCACCACCTCATCTCTTCCTACACCACTGCCAACCGTTGCTGCCACCACCGTGAATCAAGGATCCTCTGAAAGATTTCCGTTGCGCAAGAGGAGATAATACTACCGTAAGGTGTACACCATATAATATAATCATAAAATGGCATAAAACAATCAATCAGTAGTAGCTAACAGCGGCGTTACGCAGTCGTATTCAGACCCAAAGTTAGTTATACCACTGCATGGCGACGAATTCAGGAAGCGTGAAACCAGTAATGGTCAGTAGTAATGTAGTTAGTGAGACAAAAATTAAGAGCGTGGTTTGATACGCTATATTTTCAACGCAAAAGCAGATTTAGCAGTTTTTAAAAACTATTTTTTTTAAAGAAAGCATTGAGCAGTGAAGGCAAGGCAGTAAAGTAAAGCTGTGCATATAAAGAGATAGCATTATAAATATGTTGTGTGTTATTTGGTTTGTTGTGTTGAGTAGTAGCGTTTGGTTATTGGTATAGTCGGGTCGCCGACGTTCCCAAGCCAGACCATAGCTATGCATATGCAAATGAGCACTTGGACTCAAACTCAAGTCTAAGCATAAAAATTTTTTTTGTATGCACTAAACGTACAAAGGTGAAATATTATTTCAACCTTCGCCTTGCGTATGAGTTTAGATAGAATGGAAGATAAGGGAATTAGAAGGAACAGATAGTTGTTAAAAACATGCAATGATAGTTAATATACTTTTTTTTTCATGCATGAAGTTTTGGACAATCGTGAATTTTAAAAAAATCGTACTAGATGGCAAAGGTGTACCCTCATACTGAACAAAGGCTGTTGTAAATAAAGCTTTAGTACTATGTAGGATGCAATGTCTTTTACTCATATCATGTAGTAGTAAGCAAGCATAATAATGCATTTTCCGGTAACTTGGTACAGTATGCAAGCTAAACACATATACTGGTTGCAGTATGGTTTAGTCTAGCGTAACTTACTATTGTTATTTGAGCATCCATATATATACATATATAAAAAAAGATATGTCGGAAGCGACATTACACACCTTGTCATAATTTTCGATGACTTTATATTCCGGTTGCGGAAAGATACTTACCAACTTTTGACTCATACGACTTAATATATACTGGTAGCAGTATACAACTATGACTCTCATGTGACCTTAAACGGACAAACCGACTTATAGCTGATATAAATTCAGTAAGGAATCTTAGGAAACGCATTGATACCAATGCAAACTGCGTCAACGAACCCACATTTATGTATGCCTACTGTCATAGTGTGATGTGGATTCCATAATTCGAGTTGATGTCTGATCGAGATCAGCAACAGCCTATTCCAGAAGACGCAGACGCGCCAATAACAAGAAGTGGAAAAATCAGGAGAGAACCGGTGGTGACAAAACGAAAGGATCGGATGAACTCTAATAAATCATCCGAACTGGAGAATAACCAGAAAACTCTGGAGGAAAATTCCAGCAATAACCAACAAGGAGATACTTTCAGTCAACAAACTAGTCCGCCAGTCGCGGGCAACCTGAGAGCTTGTCAGACACCTATAGGGG
>JAANSM010001183.1:0-20265 GCA_036850725.1 Orchesella villosa | reverse complement strand
GATGGCTCGACTTACGATCCCATGGCGGGCCACTATTTCGGTGTAGAATCACCTTGTAGCGGGAAATCCGTTTATTTAACAAGTTTTGAAGGAAATGGGTATTCAGAATTTGGGTCAAAATCAATAGGAAAAAATTTCAAGCTTGGATTTAGCTTCAAAACGGTTGAGCCCACGGGCTTAATGATTCTCTCAACTTTTGCAAGATCACTGGAATCAGCGGATGAGAATTACTACGCGGTTTTTATGGATGGCGGGAAAATTTCGGTTCAAATTGGGGTGCCGTTGGGGCCTTTTGATTTGGTTAGTGGGAACGGGACACGCTATGACGACGGGAGGTTCCATTCTGTCCGTTTCTTCAAGAAAAATAGGAAGCTATTTTTGTACGTGGATGACGACGAGCTGGTTGAATTAAGACTACCAAAATCTACACCAACAGTAAACGCGCCGAGAGACCGAGGCTTATTTATTGGCGGGACGACTTTAAATATTCGCGCTAAATTTGGGGAAACGCCGCTCCCAGTCCGACACGGTTTTCGCGGCTGCATTCAAAACTTTTATTTTGAAAACGACCTCTTGAATTTCAACTACCCAGTTTCTTACTCGAATCAGAATTTGGGGCAGTGTCCAAAGCATCATGATCCTGACCCTTTGCTTTTTAATACGAGGTACATTTTTTCAAACACGGGTGATTCGGGAGACGAAGGGGTTTCCTTAACGGAGCCCGTAATTAGGATGACTGGAGATCCAGAATGTGTTCCAAAAGACCCAGTAATCGAGCAAGAAGAACCTTTTAAAGCTTGGCATTTTGGTGATGGAAATATTGGCGGAGGAGAATCTTCTTATGCCACATTAAATCTTGTTGGGAGCAAAGTTCTGAAGCAAACTTTTAATATAACTTTTACCTTCCGGACTCTTTACCCAAATGGCATGTTTTTCCAAGGGTTAAGAAAAAGGGGAGGAGGAGGCTATTGTCTCATGAGTTTTTTGAAGGATGGCCAGGTAATGGTGAAACTGCATGGGAGTCGACCTCAAGATTTAGTGAGCAGCGTTTCTGGCCTGAATGATGGGAAATGGCATCAAATTACGGTGGTGAAAGCGGATGATAAAATGTATTTACATGTTGATAGCCGAAATGCGACGCAAACGCAAGTCCCGAAGATTAAGGCTATTGCTAAAATGCACATTGGAGGAGTGCCGGGCTCCGAGGGACATGATTGTTTGGAGAATTCCATTCATAAACCGGAGTATTTTAAAGGGTGTTTGAAGAATTGGATTATAAACTCACATGTTTATAGTTTGGATTCGAATACGGCGCATTTGAGTAATGTGAAGCCGTGTTTTAGGAATGTGGAGGCGGGGACATTCTTTAGAAGTGGGAGCTATGCGATTCATTGTAAGTGGATTTTGAATTGATTATCTTAAGGCTTATCGGAGGTTGATGAGAAAAGAAAAATTGATTTTTATTCGTGTTTTTTGTTTGCTCTAGCGCACAATTTCACGTTAGGAACGATGATGGAAGTTCAGCTAGATTTCCGTTCCGATTCAAGAAACGGGATGTTACTCAGCTTGGTTCCTAATAAGGGCTCGAGATACCCAAAGTTCACGATTTTCTTGAGAGATGGGAAAGTTGTGGCAAGGGAAACTATCAGTTTGGATGAGTATGATGAGGCTGTCGCTAATTTCGAGGTGGATAAGGGCCTAGTTTGTGATGGGCATTGGCATAATGTGAGAGCCAATTATGAGAAGGGTTCTATAACATTGAGGGTTGATGCTAGGGATCCTATTTATTCGCTGGAGGAACCTGGAGCGGGGAGAGTGGGCCAGTTTCCGAGCTCGTCGGATGTTGGGACAATTTATATTGGTGGAATGGATGGTGAGTGAGAATTGCAAGTCAAAGTCTTTTGCATTATTGATTTTTGAAGAAAAAAATTAAATATTTTTTAATGTGGATTTTGTTTTAGATGGTGCTAGTCGCTCTAACAATAAGGTTCAGTTCCACGGATGCATCCGAAATATAGTTCTCAACAGGCAGATTCGAGACTGGACGGATATGGATGCAGTTCATAATGTTTTTCTTAATGCGTGTCCTTTGTAAATTATTTTGTATTGTAAGAAAAGTTTTAAACATTATAATAAATTAGAAAAAATGCAACAATGCATAAAGAACCGAAGAGCATTTTTAAGCGCATACTTTATTACATCTCCATTTAGGGTTGCCAAACGTATTATTTTTGCATGTAAAGGTAGTATTACTTTTTTAGTCGTTACCTGCCCTTACTCCCCTTAGACTCGCTCCTTACAGAGACGGCGAGTAGATCTTGCTCCTACTCCCAACCAGCTGAAAAATGTGGGCCACTTAGGTGGTGGTAGCCGGTGTACGATACTTTCGCTCCTCTCTGTCCCCTAGTTTGTAAGTCGGCAGTGTTTCACGTAAGTCCCGTTACCCGTTCTTCGTAGTTATAGTGTCTTGACGGGGCGTCAAGATTTAAGGAAGGAGTCTGTGAGGAAGTAGTTCTCCGTTGTAGTCAAATGGCTAGGATTTATCCTACCGTATTCCTATACCAGCCACTGTAGCTTAATTGATAGAGTGCTTGAGACGCTGGTTCGATCCCAGCTGGTGGCATTATCTTTTTTCCTGTTAATTTGTCATGTATTTCGCTCACAGACTCGCTCCTTACAATATTGTATCTCGTTTAGATTACCTAAGTAAGGAGCTTTATAGAAGCATAAAATTCTTCTGCCACTAAATTGCAACATATTTGGTTTAGTCATAGTGCGATTGGTACAAATGATCTCAATATGTACAAATAAGTAGTCGTAGATTTAACCTTAATTCATATTTACATGAATTGAGCTATATAAAGCGAAAAAAGACATTTATATTTTATTTAGTGATGGGCTCACAATTTCAACAATAGGTATGCTGTAATGGGACTTCAAGCAGCGTTTTTCCAAATGGGAGAACCTTGATGCCTTAGATTTTTGATTAACCCGATTTTCGATTAGGTGTTATAAAATTTTCAGATGTTAAGGAATCTCTAAGTCCTCTTGCGTAAATTTACTGTAGTAGTCGACAAACATTTGCGACGTTTCAAAAATAACTTTACACGAAAACTGCCAAAACTAAGCTTAGAAACATTTAAAAAATTACAACCCCAAAATCACTTTTCGAGTTATGAGGTCACTGAGAACTCATGAGTACATAAAAAGGTTTTCTGAAGTATTAATTTTCCTCCTTAATTAATATACTAAAAAAATATGTGTACCATTCGCGCCGCACATTCTTTAGTAATCGATGGCACAAACGCGTATACGGAAATTTTAAAAAACTAATCGAATCGTTCAAAGTCCACAAAATTGGTTCTGCCCGTGGTAACTCACACTATTAATGTGAACCAAAAGAAACTAACTTTTTTATGAATCAGCACTGTATTGCTACTGTTTGGGACCAAGCAAGCTATGCAATACCAAGTCAAAAGTTAAGGCCGAGACTGGGAATCGAACAGCGTATCTCTTGCTTTCATGACGAGAGCTCTGTGGTTGAGCTACTCGACCACAAATGAAATGACAATGCATATTATGTGGATGTTGTCCACATTACCACAAGTACATTCTAAAGTACGGAAATGTTTTGAATTCACTGATAAACAACTGACTCCTTGAAAATGCAAATCAACTAAAAAATTTTAAAGGTGAGAAACACGGCCTACAAACATTCTTTTTGCACAATCCTATCTAGTTGTGCAAAGTAGCTTTGAGAAGACTCCAAGGTTCTCTAATTATCTTCGAATGATGCTTTTTCTAATGAAATATGAATTATGCGAATCGTGCTGTTGCATAAAGAGTTACCAACAACTGAATTTTGTGCTCCTATATCTGGAGACCATCTAATTCTAATGAGGTAGAAAAAATGCTTTGTTGGTTTAAAAATAAAACTTACATTTGACTACTTTTCACATATACCTTGAATTGCTATATTTTATAGCGTCTAAAATTCAAAATGGACCGCTTAACATATATATCTCCTTTTTAGATGTTAGTGATTGTATTTTTTATGTAAAATGTCAAGAATATATGATAGGAACCTCATAAACTGAAAAATAATTTACTGTCAATTCTGTTTCTACTTAGTTTGGAACGTTATGAGCAAATAACAGGTTAAAAGGAGGAAAGTAAAGCAGCATTGGTACTCAACCATAGTCCCGAAATAAGCCGCAAGATCTAATCAGCTAGAAATGGTAGTAGTGCATCCATAAATCCCTGGTAATTACTCACTTGCGGGAAATGATCCGCTTTCTTAACAACCTCAAATTTTGCTTTTGTAAAGATTTTTCCTATTTTTTCAAAAGCCGTAAAGGGAATATATGACGAGTTTTCGCTTTTAAGAAACAATGTTGGCTTCTCGCATCGGTTTACAAGTAAAGAACTGGGAAATTGTGATATTGGAATGTAATTCTTAAGGATGACATCCAACGATGGCTTTCCTACCCAAGTAATCTTGCTGTTGATTTCAACAATGTTAGCCAGCAGGTATGCCCGTATATCACGAGTCTAAAACAAAAACGAAGTCCAATTTGAAACTATAATTAGAAATAATAATGAATAAAATAATGTTACTCACACAACCATATGAAGTAAGGACGCCATTGAGATCCTTTTTAAATTCAGAAAGTGGCACTGAGCACTGCACAGTTGAAATGTTGTTCTTCAAAGCTTCAAAGTACACTGTCAAATAAGACAAACAGGGTTGTATTTTGCTTTACCGTATATAAGGATATTTATAATTGTTTTTTGTATATGATTTATAACTAGTATTTATGTTACGAATTGAGCCTTGTGTCTCATAGTTTTCCTCAAGTGGGGAGATATCAACGACTACCAGTTTTTCCAACATTTCTGGGTATTTCAATGCAAATGTCATCCCCGTTTTCCCTCCCATTGAATGGCCCATTAAAGACACACGTTCAAAATTCAAGTAATGACAGAGTCGAAATATGTCATTAGCCATTAGCTCGTATGATAAATCCTCAAAGTAATCACTTGCACCGTGACTCCTCGCATCACAGGTGACAACCTAAGATAATTATATAGTTTTAAAATGAAGCTTGAAAGAATTTTGTGGAAACTTTTTGAGAAAATATTCACTCTGCCGTGTGGTGAGAAAACTTTGAAGGATTGCACTTACCTTCCTATTTGTATCGTTTGCTATGATCGCCGCAATTGAGTCCCAGTGCGACATTACACCAAATAGACCATTCACTATAACAAGCGGAACTTGGGTGTCCTTTTCTGATGCTGGGTAATGAATAGTGTGTGACAAATAAAATCTAGAAAGGATTAGCAAACCTTATTTGAAATGGAATGCGATACAGGTAATACTTATACAACGGAATCGAGGCTTATATAACCATAATACATACAAAAAAATCGTACAGACCTCTTCCCCAAATCCTCAATATCCGATAGGTTACGAAAATTCGTCACCGTTTGGCCGGTAATTAACACTGCCAGTGCTCTCGCAAGGAGATTTATGGTATCTATGTCCCGAATTGAACTAGAATTAATGTGTAAGCGATCTCCCATCAGCACCTGAATCCAATTTCTTAACTCAACAAACATGAGCGAGTCCATTCCAAGCTTTTGCAAGCTTGCGTTATCATCTATTACATCCGCCAGTTCCATTCTCAAAGTGCTACACAGTATAGTCTGCAGTTGTTTCTTGAGATACTCCACCTTCCCCTCGGTTTCAATTATGGAATCGTATTCGTCCCAAAATTCCATGGAATTCTTTGTCAGCCGACTTGTTTTCACGGATTTTTTCCAAACATGCTCATCAAAATAGGTGGGTAACTGCGGTAAAAGTTTACTGAGCAGAACAATTGACTCTATTTTCATAATGGAGGTTTGAAGTCGCTGTAATCTAAGAACCAGTTCTAATCCTCTAATGCCTTGTAAGTTGGACAAAGGTTTGAGTCCAAGCATGTCATTTTCTGTGGCAATACCAATCTCTGCCCATATGCCTGTAAATAGTTGGAGTTGCACGATTATATTAATATCTGATCAGTTCAAGGCAGAACGCATGTTACCTTACAAGAGTTCTTTCATTTCAAATACTTAATAGGGGGATTGTGGCTTGCGAATAACGGTTTCAAAAGATTATGGATAGGAATTTTAGAAAAGAGTTTTTGTTAATTCATGCCGATTGGGTAGTGGACTAAATACTTAACCTAAGGTAGTTATCTGGGTTTGGGATTCTATAATCTATACTTCGATTAAATAGATGTTTTTGTAAGCATGTGTTTGCTTACAGATTCAAAACTTCAAACTTCCAAACTAAAACACTATTATTTGAATCCATTATAAATTGATACATTAATTTCATTACTTGTCATCATCACTTTTTAATATTGGCTTCAAATATCTTATTTCTTATCGACGATCCTTGGGGGGATCTAGTGTTAAGTCAGTTTTCGTGCGGACCTTACTTCAGGGACTCGTTTATCTGGTTGACTGAATGTTTATCTGTCGATGACGGTCTATAGGCTTGTGTTTATTTTAATTTAAATTCAAAGAATCAACTGAGTTTCCCGTCCAAATCCAAATTTTTAAAAAGAGATACGCGTACTTATTTACAAATTCGATTGCTTAGTTGGCTACAAAATTTCACATCATTCGGGTCATAATCAACGAAACAAAAGTTTTGCAAGAATCCAATTATGAATATGTCCGTAGTTCACACGTATTACCATACCACAGTAAAGGAAGGGGGCGAACAGGAATTCATTCATTTATCATACCTTTGGCTTTGGATGTATGGGTGATAAAATTAGCGTGAGAAATAGATATGCAAAAAACTTTTCATATTGAGCTGATTGGATTATTTAAAAAAATGCCAAAATAGTGTAGATTTGCTTTAAGCATTAACGCACCCCAATTAATCGTTGTGACTGGAAGTCCCATAGAGTAACGATAATGAGCAAACGAATCTTCAAAAGCATTTGCGGCTGCATAGTTACTTTGGCCAGGTGTCCCAAGCACTGCTGCAGTTGACGAAAATATTATAAAATGCTCCAAAATCATCGCTTTGGTGAGCTCATGTAAATTTATTGTCCCATCTACTTTTGATCTGAAAGTAGAGCACACTTGGTTCCATGTAAGGTTCTCAACTAAATTGTCGGACAGAGTTCCAGCCGAATGTATGATGCCCCTCAAAGGAGGAAGATCCCACGCGCGGATTTTGTTTTCGAATAAATCCTTGCACTTCTCAAAATCACCAACGTCCAGCTGAGCAACGACTATATTTCCCCCTTTTGAGTTCATTTCTTTTATTTTCGTAGAAACAGCAGAACTTGGCAAACTTCGACCCACTAACAAAATGTTTACCGCACCATTTTCGAACATCCACCCACAAATCAGGAAACCTATCCCACCTAATCCTCCTGTTATCAAGTATGTGCTTCTCTCATTGAACATCGGAGTGTGTAACTTCTTTTCACGTTCATTTTCCCACGGTGTTGGCATGCACACAACAATCTTTCCAATATGCTTTGAGTTCTCCATGTATTGAAGGGCTTCTCGAATGTCTTCCGCATGAAACCTCACATAGGGGATGGGTTTTACAACTTTCATTGCGATGAGGTTGTTCAGATCGATGAAGCATTCATTTATACATTCTGTACTTAATGATGACAGGTCGATTACCGTGTAATGCACATCTGGGCGCAATTGTGCTACCTCAACTTTCTCCCATATGTTCTGCTTACCCATCTCGACAAATCGAGCTCCATTTGCACATGCTGCTAAAGTTGCTTCTTTGAATCCTTTGCTAGTCAGAGAGTTCAAGACAACGTCAACACCTTTTCCCCTGGTCGAATTCAGAATATCTTGTGAGTATTTGGTGTTCCTCGAATAGAAAATGTAGCGAATGCCCAGGGATTTCAGGTAGTTTTGCTTTCGCTTGCTTCCGACCGTAGCAATAATTGTGCAACCGATGTGGTGGCATATTTCTATTGCCGCCATTCCAACGCCTCCGGCAGCTGCGTGGATCAGGACAGTGTCATTTTTCGTAATCTTGGCAACTTTTAGGAGTCCTTCCATTGCTGTAATGTAAGGAACTGGGAGGGTGGCCGCTTCGGAAAATGTCATGTTTTGCGGCAATGCTACAAACATGTGCTGGTCAAGCCTGATGTGGGTTGGCAATGCTTCGGATTTAATTGCCCCACTGCACACCATATCGCCAATCTTCCATTTAGTTACTTTCGCCCCTGTCCGACATACCACACCAGAAAAATCACAGCCAACTCCATTGACTTTGGTAAATTGCGGCGATGGCTTTACTACACTCAATATATCCCTGAAATTAAGCGAGTAAGCCATTACGAGGACTTCAATTTCCTCATCCCCCACGAATTTTTTGGCAAGTGGTACAAACTTCAAATCGGATATGAGTTTTGAGTCAGGAAGAATTAGCTGAAATCTGTCAGTTCCTTTTGGAAGATCAAGGGAATTTAGTTTTAAATTCAGTGGCATAAATTTTGGGACATAGCGAGAGCCTTCGAAAATGGCTATTTGATTTTCTTTGTCGGTGCTCCAAATTTCGTAGAATATTTGTTGGATGTCCTCATCATCTGGACTCTGATCAGCAATGTCAATGCATCTGCAGTTAAAACTGACATTCTCATTTTTAAGCGACTTGGTATATCCCCAGAGCGTGCTTGCATGAAAGTTAATTGAACTATCGTCACTCAGAGGAACCACTCCACTTGTGATAAGGGAGAGGCGAAGATGGCCACACAGGTTGAGGTTTACGATGCTCTTTACTAAGTTGAAATAGGGACGAAATAGTTCTTCTTGTCTTGTATCTGCTTGTTTCAATGACCAGCAATACACAATCCCCTCTAACTCAATCCCTCGTTGTATCAGTCCATTTAGCAAAGCGTAGAAATCATCATATTCCTTCGTTCTTAAAATAACCGAACCACTTTTCAAATCCTCTTTATATTCGTTTCCGGCAGTTATCGTAATAGTTTTCCTTGGAATTTTGTGACATATGTGGACAGAAACTGGGTGCTCAGGGCAATGGAAAACTAGCCAAGTTCTATAGCAGTCACTTAAGATTACTGGTGAATTGCTTGTCCTGCTACAGAGAATCATCGCATGATTGTTATTTAGCGTTGAAAAGTTTCCCTCTACGTGGAACCCAGTGGACTTCAGCACACCATTCCACTTGTCCTTCGAAAGAATACAGTTGTTTTTTCGTAGCGCAAAGTCCTGGAATTAGAGAATAGATCATGTCATTTCGTGTGAAGTTTTGGATGTCTTGTCATGTATCCCGGAGAAATTTCATGTTCATGTCATGTGCATGAATTTCATGTGGGAAAATTCATGTTCATTTCGTGTAATCATGTACATGCTTGTCTACGAATTACATAATCATGTAATTAAAGTCAATGCATGCTGGCACAGAGTTCTACAAACCACACACTCAGATTAGCAATTTAGATTTAAAAATCTATTCAAGTAAATATAGTTTCTAGGTTTTTGCATTCTGTCACAGTTAATCAGTTAGATGAATTGTTGATTTATATTTGTGGACGTGCGGCAAATAACTCCCTGGCGATTTCTAATTTCATAACTTGTATTTTTATCCGACTGAGAATCCTTATTTTAGCAGGTAAACCAAGGATTTACAATCATTTTATTATTACGTATTGTGTCACTGAACAGGCGGAGAATTCTATTTTTCTGTTTTGAAAATAAATTGTTGAAAAAATATAAAGCTGCGAGTAGTTACTATTCTCCTATTTTTCGCCGCACGAGTACATTTAGTGATTTATAAGTGATCAGATCAGTAACATTTATTGCTAAGAAGCGTTTTAAACGTGAGCGGTAGACAACTGCACTGATCATTTTAAGTGAGCTAGAAACACTTGAAGATTCATATAAGGTTTCCAAATAATATACTGTAATGCAAATGTATATACAGTTTCAAATAATTAAAATTTGCATTCGAACTACTATCCAGTATTGCTATTTGTATATAATCCGAAGTAATACGTGCTGAACTTTTAGGACTTGTGGTTTTGTTGAAGTTTGATATAATTTGCCATAAAATAAAAGAACCACCAATCCCATTTTAAACACTACACATAAATACCATTGTAATATAGCCTTCCTATAAACTTTTTACATGATCATGTAATTCATGTAGGGTATTTGATCTCTTTTCATGTATATAGCCAACATTTAATTTTCATGACATGTGCCTTGTCGATTTTTCATTTCATGTGGCCCACATGACATGAACAACACATGAAATGAAAATTTCATGTACATGATCTTTTCGTTACCTGGAATCTCCAGTAGCCCTCCAATGAACCAGCTAACATCATATAGGTTGGATTTGGAGTTGTCGTTTCATGAAGAAATAATCGACCATTTTGCTTCATGAGCATCCGAACATTTTGAAGAGAGACGACAATATCTTTTGTTGCATGAATTACTTCGGCAGCTAGAACTAAATCATAGAATTCCGGAGTAAAACCTTGGACTACTGGATCCTCCTCAAGATTTAACTTCCGAAATGTTATTGAGTTCATGTGCTTTTTTAGCCTTTGTTCTGCACCACCAAAAAAAGCAGAAGAAATATCAGTGAAGTTATATTCAAAGGGGAATCCCGTAGAATCTAAAACATCCAGAAGAATTTCACTCAGCGCCCCAGTTCCAGCGCCAACTTCAAGAATCCGAATTTTAAGGTCTGGTTTGGTTTGGTAGTCTTGAAGTTTTTTTACCAGTAGATGTGTTAACACGGTAAAACCTTCTGAGAGTTTTGAAAGTTCGCCATAACACCTATAGAAGTCGGACATTGACGGCAGATCCTTGTTTTCATTAGAAAACAGAATGGGGAGGGCGGACACATGGCCTTTGAGAATATCAGCTAGATTTTCTCCAACTTTTTGAAGCAGCAACGCTGGACGAAAAATTCGAACAATATCGGTACTGAAGCAAGACGAATTTAACAATGCTTCTAATTTTTCAAGCGATGGAGGACAACTGGTCACCACCCAGGTTTCTTTGTCAACACGAAGAAATATCCCTTTAGTTTCCATTAGCTCACATATGTAAGCAAAATAATTTCGGAATACTTTTTTAATTTCTAACTTATGAAAAAAACTGGTTTCATTATATTGCTTTCCCACCTCTGGTTGCCAACCCAATTGGAACAAGGCTCTTAAAAAGTTGAGGTATGCGAGATTTTCGAGGTCGGAAAATGTTTTGGTAATATTTTGAGGAAAAGTATTGTATTTAGACTCAAATGCTTTGCAAAAATCATCATTAAAACAGAATCCTTGCGTTGTTGGAAGCCGCAGAGGGTTTTCAGCGGTGGTCTCTGTCTTTTTCCATACCTCCTCGTAAAATTGCGGCAACTGACTGATCTGCTGGTCCAAAGTTGCTTGAATAGCTTTGATATTGGTTTCAAGCAATTCGACGGATGACATGGTCCCCAGAATTCTTCCAGTCGGGTCAATCAGTAAAGAGGACACAGCACCACTGGTGTCTGCCTGTGCCTGGACGTAGAGTTCTGATAAGCTGGTGTGGGAAAACCATGCAAATTTACCAATCTTGATTGGCACAGTCATCTTTTTTGGGGTGAGAGATGGAGTAACAAGACCCATTGTTTGCATCATAGCGTCAAGCACAACCGGATGGACAAAGTACATCCCTAAAGCCTCATCACGATCCTCCAAACGGATATGGAGTTTTGCAACAACCCTATTGTTTTCTTTATCCATCCAAACTTTCTCAATGCTTTTGAAAGCTGAACCAAAGTTAAATCCAATCAATGTGTACTTCGAATAGATATCTTCTACTATTCCATTATCTGATGGCGTATTTATTTTGTGGAGGAACAACTCCGTATCAAAGTCCACTTGCTCTTGATTGGAATCGGATAAAGCTGAAAATCTTGCTGTTGCGTGGAGCAGCCAATTTGAGTCTTTTGAAATACGGCGCCGAAATACTTTGATTTGCACATCATCCCAGTCACCCTTCCCCGTGTCAACCACGGTTTGGAGCTGACATGTTGAGTTTTCATCTAAGGCTAGAGGTGCTTTGATTATGAGATCTTCTACTAGCATAGGACGTGGTGGCATTGCTAGAGTGTCAATGGAACCCTCCACAGTTGCAAACCCTGCGGCAAGACACATTTCAAGGTAGCCCGCCCCGGGAAAAATTAAATTTTTACCCACAACGTGATCCCTCAAATATTCTAATTCATTCAGGTTAACACGACACTCATATAAATATACATCTGCTGCGTTCGGCATTACACAACCCAAAAGCGGATGAACTTTTACTTTGCTCGAGGCTTGTAAATTCGGCCAATATTTTTTCCCAAGGAAAGGATAGTGCGGAAGCGAACTCAACTTTTTTCTGCCGTAAAACTTTTCAAATCCTTCCCAGTCAAAATTCATTCCGTTAATGTATAATATTCCCATCGTGTTTAACAAAGTTGTGTAATTCATTTGTGATCGTCTGAGGGAAGGTAAACAGACAAGGTTTTGATTTTCACCGTTTATCATCATCAAACTAGAAAGAACTGGATGTGGGCCGATTTCAACGAACGTTGTGCATCCCAATTTAATCGCGGATTTACTCGCTTGGAGAAAGCGAACTGGTTGCCTTGTGTGTTGTACCCAATACTCGGCATTCACTTTCGATGCATCGATACTTGAACCTAACATGCCGGAGATGAACTTGCAGGTATTTTCCCGAGCGAGCGTACATGAGGCTGCAATTCCTTTGTATTCATCTAGCATTGGATTCATGTGTTTAGAATGAAAAGCGTGTGTGGAATCCAAAATCGTGCATTTAATTCCGCATTCTTCCAATTTTTCTGCACATTCCAATATTAATTCACAATCTCCAGCTACAACAGTTTGCTCATTTGAGTTAATAGCAGCAATGTCTAGAATCCGATCTTCATTGCAGTTGGCAAGCTTCATCAGGAATGCTTCAACTGCTAGTTTATCTGCTTTTACTACTAGCATTTTGCCTTGAGGAAGTTGATTTATCAACATACTTCGCTGCGCAACCAACTTAAGTGCATCGTCCACATCTAAAATACCTGCACATACCGCGGCAGCGAATTCACCCAGGCTGTGTCCCAGCGCGTAGTCAGCGTGAAGTCCCCATGTTTCCCATAGTTTCAGCAGACCGTATTCCACACAAAAAATTGATGTCTGGCTGTAAGTAGTACGCACAATCTCTTTTGATTCTGATTCTTCTGATGACCATAAAACCTTTTCGATATTAATTCCATAAGTATGTTTTAAAATGGTAGAGCAGTAATCAAAGTGAATTCGGAAAATTGGGCTAGTTTCATATAACAGCTTAGCCATGCCCGGGTATTGTGAGCCTTGTCCAGTAAATAGGAAGCAAATTTTCCCTGGGCTTGATTTCGAAATTGTTCGCTTCATGTACTTCCTTTTTTCTATAATTTGACATGCATCCTCAGTTGATTTGGCTATTACAACGAGCCGTTGGTTGAAGTCAGCTCTGCCAACGTTTGATGTAAATGCTAAATCGCTAAAATCATCCTTTGATTCGGTGAGCATAGTTTTATAACGTTCTACAAGAATCTCCAAAGCTTCCTCAGTTGCAGCAGAAAGTTTCATAATGTGCAAAGGCCGCTCCAAATCGTATTCAGCAGTTGGAAAGTTAGATATATGAGTTGGTGGCTCTTCAGTAATAGCATGAGCATCAGTTCCTGTAATTCCAAATGAACTTACTCCGGCGAAACGAGATTTGCCTTTTATCTTTGGCCATTTTCGAGACGTCAATGGGATTTCCGCAGGGACGGAATTTAAGTCAATAGCTGGGTTTAAAACTTCAAAGTTTCGGTGAGCAGGTATCAGCTCATGTTTCATTGCGAGAATAACCTTCATAATTCCAGCAATTCCCGCGCATGATTCTGTGTGGCCTATGTTTGTCTTGACCGAACCAATTATTAGTGGCTTTTTTCTAGCTTCCGAGTGATATGCCTCTGCGATAGCTTCAACTTCGATGGGATCCCCGACAGCAGTTCCAGTTCCATGTGCTTCTACATAAGACACCAAACTTGGGTCGATACCGGCATCGTCCAATGCTTGTTTCATTGCAAGTGCCTCACAATGAACGGTAGGTGTACCAATGCTTTTCGTAAGCCCTTCTTGAGCTACCGAAGTTCCTCTTATCAACCCCTGAATATGATCTCCATTTTTCATTGCATCAGATAATCTTTTGAGGACAAGAACGCCAACTCCTTCCGATCGTGCAAAGCCATTAGCTTTCTCATCAAACGTCTTACATCGTCCATCCGGGGACAATGCCATCTCCATTTTCATATTATTAAATGGTTCTAATATCAAATTAATTCCACAGGCCAAGGCAATGCTGCTTTCTTTCCCGCGTAAACTTTTACAGGCTAGATGAACTGCAACCATGGATGAGCTGCAAG
This sequence comes from Orchesella villosa, assembly GCA_036850725.1. Taxonomy (NCBI): domain Eukaryota; kingdom Metazoa; phylum Arthropoda; class Collembola; order Entomobryomorpha; family Orchesellidae; genus Orchesella; species Orchesella villosa. The sequence continues at coordinate 5,768 of JAANSM010001183.1, read as the reverse complement.
CGGATTCGGTGGCAATACATGGCCCCATCATTCCCAGCAGAAAGGAAATTCGTGCTGCCGTATTTCCAATTGAATTTCCCATGTAAGTTCGGAAAAATTCGGGGTTTTCACTGGTACTCAATATGTCTTTAAAATCATTTGCCCAAGATGCAACAAATACTCCACCTTTAGATCCTCGGAGGGATTGCGGGTTTATTGCTGCATTTTCCAACCCTTCCCACACCACTTCGTGTAGAATTCGTTGCTGAGGGTCCATGAACCCAACTTCATGGGGGCTAATTCCAAAGAATTTAGCATCAAACTCATCCACTGGAGATTTCAAAAATCCAGCATTGGTTCGCCTATAGTGGGATTCCTTTTTCACAGATTGTTCCGGGCGCCAACGAAAGTCTGGTGGAAGGCCGGTTGAATCTTCCCCATTTAAAAGAATGTTCCAAAATTCGTTAAGATCATTTGCACCGGGATATCGGCAACTCATTCCGACAATTGCTATAGGCTCGTTCTTATAGCTTAGGTGTTGAAAATTTTCGGATACTGATAACATTCCGGCCTGTTAATACAAATATACTGAATAGTTCCTTAAAAATTGTTGAATTATTTTACGAGAACATTATAATTGCAGACGTCTGCAGAAGACCCTGCTGTGACGTTTGTTATCATACGTGCAATTCTTAAAAATTAATAATAAGTAGATTAATCGAAATCTATGCAGTAAATTTCACGGCAGGGTCTTCTGCACACAACTTCAATTATTTACCTGTTTTAGATCCAGTGATTCGAATAAAGGTTGAACCTCATTTATGTAAAGTTGGTTTCTAATAGTTACAACCATCTGTAATCAGGAAATTAATTTATTAGTAATATGTGAGTGATAATTGTTTACTAAATGTGATCAAACATACTTTGGATAAGAAGTCCAAGGTTTCCACATTTGTGCCAATTGGAACGTCGACGAGGTTGTAAATTGAGCCATTTATTGCCATGCTTAAATTTCATGAAAAAATAGAATCTTTCTGATTACATTGTATAATCGATTCAAAAAATCAAATTTAAATGTTTTACCGAGAATCTGCGCCAGTTTTTATCGATAAACGGGCAAAGATATCGCCCACGGCGAAGATTGAGGGAGATCCAAATCGATTTTTTGTCCATTCACTTACAATAGATCCAACTGTGAATCAAAAGAAAGCAGACTTTGGGTAATTCGCAAAAACTGTTTATTTAATTCGCAAATAACAATAAGTTATTTTTATCAAAGTTAATAATTTTTTCAAAATATTTAATAATTTTGCATAGTAACAGTTACTTTTTCGTCAAAGTTTTAACTCCACCACCAAATAACAACTAGACTTCCCCTTGGTTTCCCCAACTAGGTGTAAGTAATCTAGCAGAAAACAACGTATCCAGGTAAAAGGTCACCACTAAAACGTACATATGCACAAAGATCCCCGTAAGAAACCTCGCCAGAAAATTAGGTCGACAGTATTTTTTGTTCGATAGGAAACATGTCAAATGTTATTTAGATTGAAAAGAAATATTGTCGAAAACGCATTTTGGTCGATAAAAAAATGTCTAACCACAGTCAATGTGTTAAATCTAATTTAATATTGAGATCCTACCTGGAGCCCCATTGTAAGATAAAACTTTCATTAGATCATCAAATGCGTCCAGAGCTGGGCGAGCCAGAAAACACGATAGCTCATTATCCGACGCCCAAACAAAGCCATGTGGCAATCCCGATTGATCGAATAAGTCATCGCAGGTTTTGACTGCCTGAAAATCCCAGTTCACACAGTTTAGTAAAACCAGTACTGACCCCTGACCCCCTACTTAAAGATTTTATGGTAAAGGGTAAAGACGTATCAAGGAAATACGTTTTACGACGAACGAAATCATAAACTTTCAAACACTACGTTGATTAAGCTAACTACTGAAGTTCAGTTGAAATTTTTGAATTAAGCTGACAATATTTTGTACAGTGGCTGCAAATGTTTCCATCCCTCGTCGTTCATGTTTGTTTAAAATACATTAGGATACTTACCACATTAGTTGGAGAAAGATACACACATGTTTCATAGGATTTCAGGGTGAGAATGAACAGCTTCACATAGTCATCTAGTTTTATGCCTGCTGTATTCCATTTCTCATTGACGAAGAGAAGATTGTCAGCTACATTGAGCAAAATCTTCAAGTGGAAAGATGACACCTGGTCTGACGCCACAACCACCAATTTCCGTGACGTAAACGTCTTCCGTAACGAAACCAAAAGACAAAGTGCACTGGAAACATCTTCATCCCTGAGGACAGATGTAATCCAGACTTGATTGGCAAAACCTGAAAAGTTTTTTAGGAGATTATATACACTGCTGCAATATGTACCATATGCGCTTTGATAATTAGACTCAGATCAATCTTCAAGATATATTTGGAATCTCAATTTTGAATAATTTCGGTTCCAAAGTTTTTAGCTACAACTGACTGATCACAAAAGTAGGTTTAGTCTAAATTATAAAAAAGAGAACTTATACCTGCCATATTCTGGGAAGTAGAAAAACGAGTGACGAAACGTAGAAATTTTTTTATTAGTGCTACAGATCGGTTAGTTTGAACCTGACAATTGTAGTATTGAATCAGTACTGAACCGGATTTCAGATTTTGTACCTATATATATATGGTTGTAAGATTGGGTTTATTTCTCGCTGGTAATGCGTCACCGCTGGGTTTGGTCGTAATTACATTGATTCTGAGCTGTGAGAGAGCATGCACACACTATAAATCTTCTATTATATAATTTAGGATTCTAGGGTACTTGAAAACTCCATTATAACCGACTATGAGTTTAGAATACATTGGTTTTAGAGCACCTTGTCAGCGTAAGAAGAATTTTTTCCGAACTGTGCAATTTTCATAATTTTGGGGTTGCAAATTCTTCATTCTAAGTTTTATCGTTCATACCAATTTTCAGAGCAATTAACAGAAAAATCGTACTGTGATTAAATAATTTCTACCGCAGGTTTATAACAACGATAAAAACGTTTATAATTTAAAACTATGAAGTAACAATATACAACCGTGTAATGATGTACCAGAGTTTATTCCAAAAAAATCTACAATACATAAAATCTCAATGAGAAATGGAAAAATCGCGTTTGCTTTATAAAAGAATCAAGCAGTATCAACCTGCTTTATTATAAAAAGTAGCTAAGAACAAGTTATCTATTTCCCATGGTGCTATTAGTCTAATTAAAAAGTTACGTAATAAAATATTCACACTACAGAACTTTTTCTTGGTGTAATGGCAAAAATATACGAACCTGAAATTGCGAATGCAGTAAAAACTTACCCCCTTAATCAAATAATAACTGGAAAAATTATTTTTTCCAATTTTCGAAAATTATATAGTGCGAAATTGAAACGTATTGAAACTATATTCTGTAATACCTAATAATAAGTCTACACGTACGTAATTAAGAGGCTTTGAACTATGGAATTTTTATTGAAAACCATACTTTTGTACCTTTACACACATTTTGAAAATTTTGTTTCACATTTCAACGTAAGAACTAAGTGCTGCTTAATTGCTGTATTTAAAAAATAATATTATACATGCAATAGGTAAAATATGTCGCTTTTGCAAATTCTGCCTATATAATGATTCAGCTGGTGGCTAATTATATACCACGATATACCAGTGTAGCCGTGGGAAACTCGTGCGTACGTAAGGACAACTGGTTTGCAATATTTCAATTTACACGAAGAAAAAGAATCTATGTATATTCAACCTTCACATTGAATTTTTACCAATTCTTTAGGTTGAAAGAATTTTAGCCACAATCACAACGACCTATTATTGCTACTCATTTTCCGGAGCAAAATTACCTTCCACAGTTTTAAAGTCATTTACCTAAATTTCCTGACCCTGCTGAGGTTATTGTTGCTGTCAAAGCGTTTAATTCAATGCCCTTGATTATTTGAATTTAACAAGACAAAATTTCAAAATTTGATGTCTTGTACTCCAAATTTTTTCCATACCCATAATAAAACTCTTGGATGCCGTCACAAAACATATAATTTAGGTATATTTCTTTTGCTTACCCGCTATCCTTGTCAACTTCGAATAATACAAGAATTTCACCAAATTATTAAACAAACAAACACAATCACATACCTGCCATTTCCTCAAATAGCCAATTGGGTGATATAACTCCAAGATTTTAATTAGTGGTCTTTGCCGATTCAGGTAGAATGTGCCTAGTTTGATGTGTACGACAGTGCAGCAAATAAGGAAACTGAAGTGGAGTCCGGACAGTTCCTCTTATAAATAGCTGAAAAAAGTTTGTTTCATCATTCCCATCACAGGGATTATGACAAAATTTAATAGAATTAAACTGGTTTGTTTTAGTCTAGAGAAAATAATATACAGAATATATCAAACTCCTTACCTGTAATTATTTTCACCGACCAGATTTCAGGTGTTGGCGAACTGTGCAGAATTTTTATTAGTGGGAATGTTAACGTCAGACGGAATTATCAGCATATCTAAGAAAAGTAGCCTTTATATATTTGTCAGACGGCCTGTTTATATTTCACACGCAAATACCGATTTATTTGCAAACCCATTTACGTTATGGGAAGTTCTACAGGCGTAAAATATTTCTACCTACCATATTTATTGAAATCACCAAACTAGAACATGGTTTTTGCTTTACTGTAAAACAACCATCGGCATGAAAATCGTTTTCCGCAGGATAGGTACAGATATAATTTCAAACCCTCCATATATTCTACGTCGGTGTCTTTTAAAAATTACACCATCAAACCTCCTTTAGAATATATTTTTATTTGAGATTCCCATCGACTGGTCAATAAAAAAAACTCGTTAAGCTAACAAAAATAAGCCTGACAACCCAGTATATACATTACGTAACCATCACATTGGCAACGAAGAAGAACTTATGAGTATGACACTGCTGGTTATCGTTACTTTTTTTCACATCCGCACGAGAGCTAGAATTTTTCTTGTAAAATCTGTATTTACCATAGCATCTTAAAACGAAATAAATTTTACAGGAACTGTCATACAGTCAGGTGTAATCAAAATTTTTTTTGGTGGAAACGATACATAGTCATAAAAGTTGGTTGAAAGTGTTGGCATTTGCTCGTATGATATATTAAACTATAATTTCAGCATGCTAACGTATGCTCAAATTAAGGTAGTTTCCTGATAAAGCTTATAATAAGTCACTGCATTGTGGTATTTAAGGTGGAAAAGACCCGTGTCTTTTGATAGCCAAAATGTCGTTGGAGGTCGATTTAAAATTCAGATAATGTTGACGACCCTGGATAAGGTAGCACGCATTCTAAAAGAATCTTACACGGGTTCAGGCATTTTAAAGTCCATCCTAAACCATCTGCCCGAGAACGTCGTTTTTTCACGGGGTCCGCAATCGAATACTCTACAAGTTATTGCTTTCCCAAATATACTATTTTTTTTACTGGAACCATGTATTATACAGCATTTTTTAAACTCGAAATAATGGGGAGGTTAAACTTACGTATCAGTATTTTAGAAAGATAGACCTTGTGGAGAATTTGATTGCACATCCAATGGAAGAAACATCGACGATCTCGGTCAGTTAGTTTAGACTGGACTTAAAAAGGATTGGATTCTGGAGAACGCATACGTTCCTATGACGGGTAGTCAAGACGACCTGTATTTCAAAGAGACCTTCAAAGCGACTATAAATCCTGGAACATGTAATCCTAAA
>JAANSM010001182.1:0-20276 GCA_036850725.1 Orchesella villosa | reverse complement strand
CGCTCAGGAGAAGACGCTATATCTCCTCATCGAGGTTTGTTCCTTCGCCAAATTGGCTAAGGGTAGGAGCAATCATACTAAAGAAATGATCCTTTGAAGTATGATCTCGAATTGCTAACTACCAATGTCCTAACACCCAACCATTGGAGCCTACAGTATGTCAAATGCCTCTTACCTTTGTTAGAAACTCTATTCATAATATGAACATTACAGTCAATGCCTTGTCGTATATACTCTTTAGAAACATTTGAAAAGTACATTTATGCATTTTAAAATTATTTTTACTATTACTTTGTTATCTTAAAATACTAATTAGTTAACAAAGTGATGGAATGTTTGTACCATTTCATAATACAGTGGCTGCCTTGCGTTGTGCACTCCCGGTAGTACATAGCTCTATGCTTTTATGCAGCATTCTTACGTGCATGATAAAACCTAAGTATAGAAAGATGTGTTGTGTTTGTGTTGTGATGCTCGTCTGAGCCTGTAACTTGAGATTTACTATACTTGACGATATGCGATTCTTACAATGTACTACGACTAGTACTACACTACTACTCACTACTGTCGGGCCATTAGTCAAGCTATTGGGGTAAGTTGGCAGTTTGCTCCAGTAGTAGCTCAGCTATAATGATCTGCAAAAGAAAAAGTTTAGTCTGAAAGTGAAATCTGAGAATTAATTATATTTTATCATACAAAAAAAGCACTCGCTCTGCCGAGCAGCAGAGTATTTGAAGAATTTTGAATACGAGAGTATCAAAAAAACCTATCAGTAAATTAGAAAAGACGGAAGGTAGAAAAGACGGGAATTATCGAAGGCTTAGTAGATTTGTAAATTGCAATTATCATCAACCAGGTAAACCACTTAAATCTTGCATTAAATCATTTGATTATAATTTAGTTTAATCTCATCGATATAATTATTCATCAAACTCGTCATCTTCGTACAATGACTGGCGTCGCATATTTTCGTAAAAACCGTCTTCATTTAATTTAAACTCAAGTATTTCGTAAGCCTTTAGAATAATACATGGTTGCGGTTCTACGGAATGGTCTCCATTTGGAATTCCACCGGTAGGAAATTCTCCACATACTGAGCGATAAATAGTTACTACCATAATCCTTCTTGAGACAATGACTTGTTTAATGGTGTCAATAGTAATTCCAAATCTTCCTAAGTTCCCTACATCTGTAAGGCAAATCTGTTTCAGCTCTGGTAGCTCAAAAAAGAGATCATGAGCGTCTGCATGGAGCAACGGTAGCCCTCCGATTTCCAAATGAACAATTGATTTTGGCAAAGAACAAGCGTTAATCAGCCCTGGTTCAAGAAAATTACTGAGCATTCCTTCACAAGTAAAATATTTCAGTTTGTCGCAGCGACTCAGTTCGTTACAGTCTAATTGAACAGCTCTCCCACTATTGTTGTTCATGATAATCCTCGAAATAAAGAATTTCTTCAGAGTCTGCCAATTATTTTCACAAACAGCAGATATCATAGCAAGAGGAATCCGAAAGGAAAGAATATATGCTGTTTCAAGTGTTTGCTGCTGCTCCACAAATGCCAACCAAAGTCTTGCTAAACGAACTTTTCGCATGCTGCTCACTAAAATTTCTAAGGTTTTCAATTTCAAACGTTTTGAAGTTATTTTGGCTTCCTTGATCCATTCCCTGTCTGTTGCAGTTTCGAACTCGGAAGAATCGTCCGCCAGGGATATGTTCACACAAATTCTGAATTTAAGTAAAGTTTGATGACGCTTCAGAAAGGAAAGTACTTGTTGAGTAAAAGTTTTCTCATCACGAATATCAAATGGGTACTCCATGTAGTATTCAGAAAGTGCAGGGAAGTAATTTGATAGAAACATTAGAACATTGGGAAGTATCCTGTCCGCGGGATAGAATGTTGTGAAAATGCCTTCAGTTAGTCGATGGCCCCACATTCGTAATGATTTCAAACGTTTCCAACCCAAAGCTTCAAGACTTGAAGTTTGTAGACAACAGAATGCTGTCATATGGAACTCGATGTGTTGTAAGTTTATTACAGATTTGACCATGGAGTTAAAATAATCGCAAGGTATTGGTCCATCAAAATGAAGGCTTTGTACTAAGTATGGATACTTAAATTCTGGAGTCTCATCGCCATAAAAGACTTTCCTATGTGTTTATTCCAAAAGAATACAAACAGAAAGTACATTGGCATTAAAAAACTAATACTCCTGTATATAGTTTTCAAAATCGTCATTAACAAAATAAGAAATTAAATTAAGGCATCCCTTAAAATAAAATAAAATCAGTAGAAGCTTACTTACTTCAGTTCAGAAAACAAATAAGTTAGAAATGTCCGAGTTCGGTTTGGAGCAACAATTTCACCCACAACGCATTCGGACACGCCTAATTTTGATATCGTTGAGAAATCCGACAACGGATGGAAGAAACGTTCTTGATCTTGAGGAACAGATTGGCACTGATTCCCTAGATAGACCTTTCGACCAATCATTGAGTCAACAACGGTATGCCATCTCTTTGATACTGACGCTGCTGTATTTTTGCTCCTGCCGTCCAAGAATAAAAAGGTTTTATGGAGCAGCTATAAAATTAGCAAAATGGGAAATTACGAACGACGAAAAATGTATAGTGAATGAATGAAAAATCTGAGACATATAAAGAACACAGTAATATAGCAAATCAACCTCATTAGGCAGTATATCGATAGTTAGTGACGACGCTGAATCTGAACTTTCGATCGTGCCATCCATATCCATTGTTGCTCTAGTTAATTACACCGATATTGAAGTAGTCATCATTACAATTTGATCCACCCTCCATTGTAGGAGGATGTAAGGGAATTTCTTCAGTAGTGTCATGTAATATACTTATACGCGTGCTTATACTTATCTTTTATGTACTTTCCTTCCTTTCAGATTACATGCGATATAACTTCAAACATTTTTCAGACGGGTAGAAAGCGTAGAAAGTGGTTGCACATGGATTTGATTTTTTTTGCCATGGTGTTATAGAATCCACGAGCGCAAGAAAAATTTCTCAAACGGAAGTTGAAAGTATGGCATGATTTTTAAGAAATGGCCTTCAATACAAACGTACCTGGGCTGAAGCCTTACGGTACGTTTCTTGTTTATTTTCTCCATTACAATTTGTTGGAAAGTTTAGAAAAGAAAGATAAAGTGCATCGGAGTGTTATCTGATTACGGCTAGCCAAAAAATTGTATTTACTGTCAATAAAAATGGCGTATTATAATGTATTACTTTACAGTGGAATTTTCGTGTTAATCCACAATAAATTTTCATATGCCCTTGGTGTGCCTGATGGTAATAATCATAAAGACCCACATGCTGAAGTTGAATCGCGTCTGCCCTCGCTTGAGGTGGAAATTTTCGTTTTGATTCTCGTGGTGAGATACATTCAGAACTACAAAAAAAACTATTTTGCAGTTGGAAGGCTTTTAACTTCGAAATGGGGACTGCGAATACACAATGCGACGCTATCGGTAAGCTCAGTCTAGTGATGTTGAAACTGACCTTTCATTTCAAATTCACTTCATTCAATAATAGACAACTGAAATTGGCTTTGTTTGTAGGGAGTTATAAAAGTTGTTGGTCTAATTTTCTATTGTGCCATTTGGAGGATAGTCGTATTATGCTTCACATGTGCACGCTACGGCAGCTGCTCAACCTTTGTGCCTAAATTCTTCCAAATAGTGATGGAAATGGTAATTGATATGATGTTGTGCTTTCACTTTTTCATTATAAATGCAATGAATTTGGTTCATCATCGAAATAATTCATACCAATAAATACTGTTGTGTTTTTTAGATTTGCCAAATCACTTCTAGTGATAGGGTGTTTGACTACCTGATGCAGACCCCTGTCATACTTGTCGTACTGCTGAGCGAAATCCCCTGCAAGTATGCTATGAGGTTTGAGAAAGCAGTGGATTTCAGCGAGGACAATAACATGCACGTTTGGTGTAGTGCAGGTTGGGTGGATCTAGCACAAACTAAACAATTTGGAGTTGATGACTTTGGAATGGGTGATCGAGAACGAAACAATGATGATGTTCATAATGCGCAAGGGGAAGATGATGCTCTTAACGAGAACGAAAAACCAGCAGGGAGTCCTGCTAGCCCTGCTCATAATGAGAACGAAGAACCAGGGAGTCCTGCTAGCCCTGCTCATAATGAGAACGAAGAACCAGGGAGTCCTGCTAGCCCTGTTCATAATGAGAACGAACAACCAGGGAGTCCTGCTGGACCTGCTCATAACAATGATGGTAATGGTAATCTAGATGATGGTGCTGATGCAGCACCCACACTTACTGTTCCGCCTAAACTAAGACGTTCAGGACGCTTGAAAAATAAGAACAGTTCCACTCCGTTAAAAAGTTAAATACCTAGTTTTCATTTTACGAAACCATAACTAGAACTAAGATAATACTTTTATATCTTTTGAATCAGTGCAAACATCGGCTGCATTGAAGTAATGAATTTTTGGTTATTATAGCTTATTCTGTCATTCTTTATTTCTACTGTATATCAGTTCCACTGTAAAATAATTCAAACTTTTCAAAATGAAGGTTACACACTTGATCATAGCAGTAATATAAAAATATCATAAATTCATAAATAGCGTTGTTGATACATGTATTGTGAAATAAAGTGCTTGTAAATACATCAAAACCAGGAAAAAGAACTTAACTATTTAAAATCGAAATAATTTTGTTAAAAACCTCTGGCTCCAAAACTTATCCAATACAGGTTAAAATGAAAATCACTGAGCTGAGCATACTCACCATATCATCATTTGCCAAATTCACATTATACATATACTATATATTAGCCTAAGTTTTCAACTATTGGAGTATACTTTGAGAGTGACGCTCTTTCCCATAGATCTAAGACATTACTACTGAGTTTTATCTACTGATATGTTTCATTCTTTTGATTGATATGTATGCGATTCAGAATGCTGACACTCACTGACGAATTAACATTTCATTTACTTTTTTTTTACTAAAAATGAATGTCAGCACTACTAAAAGTTTTTTTTGTCCATTTTGATATTGAGGTCATGTCATTTCGGATGTAATTTGGATAATATGAGAAAATAGTTCATTAAAATTCTCCATGTGTTTAATGACTTTGGAGTATCTCAATTTGAAAGAAGTGTCATCGATTTTTAGGTTCAGTTGTTGTATTGTTCCGGCAATACGTAAGAAATATCATCCCAAGGATGACGATACAATCCTTGTTTGAGTCGCTTTTGATCCATAAAGTGACCAATAAAACCAATACTACGACCCAAAACAAAGAGTCCATTGATAGCACCCATGTCAATGTAATCCTGAGCTTCCTCTCTGTAAAAAGTCCCATAAAATAAGAAAGTTATGGCATGAATTTTAATAACAACCTTAAAGTTGGATGCTGAAAATTAACCTTGTGAAACAGCCGGAGTTACGGAGGAAATCCACAAATGAAACAGCAATCACTCCATCGACGTTAAGAATGAGATTTGGTTTCTTGGATGTGGTAATTTTTTCGACCTGGATTGGCAAACATTTAAGATAATATTACTTAAAATTGTAAAATACATCAGTGTCTGCTAATAATTTAGTAATTCGGTGAGGGATATGAAGGAAACGTTACCTCCATAGCATAATCCAGCAAGGGAGTGGTTGGAAAATTCGCCTTAACGAATTCCTTCATGATTTTCACACGCATGTCAGGGTTATTAATAGATTTCACACGATGACCGATCCCCATAATAAGTTGGCCTTTCTTTCGCATGGAATTTACGAATTCCATTGGAATCAATCCAGCATCATACGCCTCACTGAATTGAACCGCTGCTCCGTTCAAAGCACCACCAAAACGATCACCCTAAACCAGGTAAGGATAACGATTAAAACGTTTGATGTAACTAAACAAAATTATAGCAACGAAATTTTCAAACACTAAATAATTGAACTTACAATGGTCAACAAGCCAGAAACCAACGATGAAACCAGATCTTTCCCAGCACGAGCGCATACAATTGTATTGTGAGCGCCAGACACAGCTGGTCCGTGGTCTGCCGTTACCATCAAACACATTTCAATAAATTTGCAAGCTGGAGGAGGAAGGGGTCTTTGGAACCACAATAGGCTAATGACTCCCCCGATTCCGAGTTCTTGCTTAAGGACCTACACAATTTGGATAAGATTACCGGATTAGGTGGTTAATTATTAAGAAAAAATTGTCTCATATGAATTATTATAGTTTCCAGTTCAACACTTACGTCCGAGATTGGTACACCAGCGTAAAGCAGTTCCTGTCCTCTTTCATCACAAATGGATGTCATGAAAGAAGCGGGTTTGCGAATAAGTCCCAACTCCCTCGCCCAAGAATAGTCCATGGGAACTGGTGGGGGTGGAAGTTCCTCACGAGGTTCAATGACACCCTTTACAACTAACTGTTCAAATACATCTTTAATTCTTTCCCCGAGATCATCGAATGAGTCTGGTACAACAGCTCCAGCTTCTCGTAGGGCTTTGTTCTTTGCTGTTGCTGTTTCTCTATCGGAATTTGCGCATGCTCCAGCATGGCCAAACTGCACTTCCGAAGAAAACATTCCAGCACAGGTTCCGATACACCAAGCAACCAGTGGTTTCGTGATTCTACCCTCCTTCAAAGCAGCACATACTTCATACTCTTCAACTCCTCCGACTTCCCCAAGAAGAACAATCATTTTGATCTATAATTTTAATTACAATAATATTATTAATATTGGTTATTCACTGTATTCGGCACAGAAAAGTTTATATTGACTTCTTAGCCTATGTCTTTTAACTACACTTCAACGTATCTTACCTGTGGGTCAGCTTGGTATCTCATGATGTGATCCATAAACGTTGTCCCAGGGTATCTATCTCCACCAATTGCAACTCCATCAAAAGCCACATCAGAGGCTTTGGAAATGATGTTATTCAATTCATTAGACATTCCTCCGGATCGGGATACGTACGCAACACTTCCTGGTCTGTATAATTTAGAGTATAAGATGTTATCCATCATTCCTCCTGTGTTACCAATTTTGAAACAGCCAGGTTTAATTCCTCCAACAGTTGCAGGGCCAATGATGCTGATCTTTTTTTGATTAGCCTTTTTAATGATTTTTCTTGTCATGTTTTCAGGAATGCCTTCAGCAATAATTGCTATGCATCGGATTTGCTCGTATTCCAACGCTTCCATCGTAGAATCATATGCTGATCTTAAAGAAGCAAAGTTAACCAACACGTCGGCGCCACTGTGCTTTTTGAACGCATCACCCATATTCTTATAAACTGGAACAAGAATTTCTTTATGTCCCCAATAAAACTTTTGCTTGTGATCTCCAGTAAAGGGGTACACCATTGCGACAACCTATTTAATACAAAGAGGGTAAAAATTATCGTGCACAGAAAAACAAATTTTATTACTTTGTTTTTTGAAATAGTAGGATCTGTTGCCTTACGGAGGGTTCAGGTCGACGGCATACGAAATCAAAATCCAACATTCCTTGTACTGCTCTGGTTTGCATTCCCCAAATAATTGCCTTTGTGCTACGATTGAACAGCCCTCCTTTATATTCTTCTACAGCGGATGAAGGTTTTCCAGAGCTTTGGGTAACTTCCGAAACCTTACGGGAAGCAGGAGGACTTTTCTGTTTTGTTAAAGATAACAGAAGAGTGTAAGCGAAACCCGAATGTTTAATCGTATAACTATAACTTTCTATTGTCTTTATCTTACAATGCTGTTCTGTCCACCAGGGAGTAAAAAGTTAGCGGTTGTGCTTGGGCAGTCGGATGACGGTATAGCAATAGGTCTCTTACCAAGGGCCATGCCGACAATGGCAGTCATATGACTTTCAGGCCCAAAAACGTGCATAGGAATGCCGAGCTGAACAGCGGCATCACGAACAACACGCAACCCTTCTTGGTAGTTAGGACCCGCCCGACGTACAAAAATAGATATCTTATGTTCCTGTAAACGTGTTTGGAATTCTTGAAGAGCTGTGACAATTCCTTTAAATGTTGCGGCGACGTTTGTGAAGTTGGCAATACCACCTCCAATGATCAATACTTTCCCTTGAGAATGCTTTTGCTTCGTCATCAACGACAAGATTGTTTTCGCATATTCGTAAGTTTGCTGCTCAGAAGGAGCACCAGAGTATTCACCATAGTTAGCCAATTCTGACGCTCCCCCCATTTCACAAATAGTGTCACTGTAGATGACTGATGCACCTCCGCCGGCAACCATTGTCCATATTCTTCCAAGAGGATTTAACAAGGTAAGCTGTTTAAGTACAAAAACTCAAATTTATTATTACGGCTAGCCAGTAATTATTAACCTAACATTTTTGTACAACATATTGTATTACCTTAAGACTGGCACCTGACTTAGCGTCGAGGTCAGCAATGTAAGCTTCCTCTGGATATGCATCCCTTCCGAATGGTGGAGGATATTCAATATCTCCCCACTTTCCTCTGCAAATGAAGTCTGCGGTGGCATCGAGTTTCGCAGCTAAATCCAGCATGTAAATTTTTCCTCCAGTAATGACAAGAGGATTAATCTCCAAATAAGTAAAGTAGAGGTCAACATACGCCTTGTACAGTGCACTGATGAACTTTGCAACAAGTCTGAAAGTTTAATTATATGGGTTAAGAAAAGTTTACTAAAACCCAATTAAAGAATGAGGTCGATTTTTACATTATACATTCTTACTCTTGCTTATCTCCGGTAACCTCTGTCAATAGTTTAGTTTTAATCTCATCCAAATTGGGAGTATGATCAATTGCAACCAGCAAAGATTTAGCTTTCGCATCAACATCTCCAATATCAACACCTCCTTGATGATGGAACAAGATTGTGTCGCCTTGTCTGTGTGAGTAAATGCAAACGTAGGACTCTTCATTCTACAAGCAAACAGCAAACCGTTACGTTACTTCAATTAAAAGCTCACTCTTAGTTGTAAACTGTAGCATATATTAAAAGTATTATTTACCTCTGCGTGAGGAATAAAAGGTTCGACAATAAAGGTTCTGAGTTTTCCGGAAGCTTTGCCGATCTATATTTATGATACAAACAAACAATTCATCTTAACATTTTATTATTCACAAATAATGTCATCCATCATAAGCGAGAAAGAAAAAATGAGCTTTTCTTAGAGTATGAATTTTAACGAAGTGTGCAATTTAAGATTTTGTGTCCGCTTTCCCCTTCTCAGAATCCGAAACTAAGTTTATTTTCAATCTTCACATTGGTATTGCTACTATAGGAGATGGGATCAGATAGCGAGTACATAGGTAGATGGTTGGCAATTTAACAAGGCATACTGCCCCCAATGTGTTTAAAAGCAAAAGAAGTTGTGACGAGAAAAGGGAACTCCATGAAACTTGTTTATACTTCTGTTAAAAGCGTCATTGACATGGGCTTGTAATATACGTATATGTTCCATCAACTACATTCTGCTCTCCGGGTTCGTTTATCATTTATCACAAATCGCCTAAAATACGTCATCTTTAATGGAATTGTGCTTAGAAATTACGTGTGAAGTTGTTCTGTGCTGTGCAGTAAAAGTTGGTTTCATGGATAAATGTAGCAACAGCTATACTTATTCTTCAATTCTTCCCACAAGCAAGGTTACTTCCTTTACCAACACGTACGTACGTATGTATACATAATTCTTAAGATTCTACTTTTAAGTAACCTCGTGATAGCCGTGCAGACATGTGGATTATGCAATATGAATGGGTAATTCATCGATTAAATCCCACTTTCTCATCCTTTCATATTAATACTTCACGGGATTGCTTGTTGATAAACGCGAAATATCATACCGGTTGCACGCGGCATGACATGGTATAGCTATAGCAGTCCATGTGTTTCAGGCTGCTTCAACCAATTCGTTACAACAACTGACAACGCTGCGCTAAAATCCAATGCCTTAATGCGTTTAATTGAGCTTTCATTTCTACGAGATGGATAACTGACAACTGATGGCCAAGTGTGAACAAACGTAGATGCAACCTAACATTAAATAACATTTTTTACCTCATTGCATTCCGAAAACTTTATTTAATGTATTGATAAATACCAAGCCTTGAACTCAGCTCCTACCTATTTGAAAAGGCGACCTGCAGTGTAACCTATGCCCCGCAATCTGCATTTGAAAGACCAAGTTTCTCTGCAACACATTCATAACCATATTCATAAGGTTTATTCGTTTATTGTGATTGCTACATCATTTCTTATTTCTTTACCACTGCTATCAAAAACTATGATATCCGTAAGTTAATTTTGCACTGACATGGTACGATAGAATATGATACCATATTCAACTTCCTTACACCTATCTAAGGCATTCAGTATCTTTTAACTTACGATTTCGTCATTACTTTTGCAATATGCTTTTGAATAAAAGTTCATACTTCATGGCTAACCTTTTTAAAAGCAAATACGAAAATTTAAATATAAACGGTTTTCATAACCATTTTTTAACCCGACGGTAAAAAAATACATCTGTATTACGAAAGAAAAAATACAAGAAATTGTCCACGTCAGCATCATCAGCGAAATCATGATATTACGATCGCCTGTTTCCTGTTGTAGAAAACCACCACATTCATTGCTTCTTTCATAGTCACACCACACCATCATATTCATGTTGTCCAAATCCAATGTATAGGAGCAAGCATTACTACACGATTTTTCCTTCCTTCCATTTGCCTGATTACGGTCTTCGTCTATTACACATTCATTGTTACGTGGAACATGTCTATGGTATGGTCTGACTGGGTCTGACTAGGCCTGTTTCAGTTTCTATGAACGCAGTCAACTACCCATCCAATAATACCTGGCTCCCCTTGCCAGCTCCCATACCAGATAGACTCGCCAAAAAATTTGTTTTTTTCATTACAATATTGATGCTATAAGGAGAAGTATAAAATCATTGCATCATTTCACACGCTATATACTCTAATACACCGCACCGACTCTCTCTCTTAGCCTGCATACCCTGAGATTACGTAAGAATGCTAGCTAACAAAATATTTTATGATTTCATACAACCTCTTTTAATGAAATTTACTACCTCAAACATTGGTTGAAACTTATTCCTTATGTTGTATGTATCTGGTATTAAATGAACTTGGCAGCAATCGTAAGAGTTCGGAAATGGGATCAAACTATAAAGTCCCAAATGAATGAAATTAGCAACTCACAATTAACTCTTATGTTAGGGAAGTTGCACATACATTGTGCGAGTAGAAGTAGCTACTACAAAATTAAAAAGGAAAGAAAGAACTCAGACTACCTATTTACCTAACGTTCGTAACCTAATCACTGACTGTTGACAATGTAAATTCCATGAAACAACTTGATTTCATAACTGACGAAAACAAGGCAGTATAATATCATTTATTCATACGCTTCACAATGACGCTCGTTCATGAACTGACTATTGGAGTAATTCCCAATCCCAATTGCAGCAGGAAAACAGGTAAAAACGTATATACTCACAATTCACATAATATAAGTAGAGTATGAGTTTTCCTTTAAATATACGCAACGCATGCGTGTTTGCTCGTACATAATCTCATCATAGTCATCATCTAGACTAGATCTATCCCATGTGAACCTGTAGTTCCTTGGCATACACCAGAAGGAAATTTCCAAACAGGGGAAACTAACAACCTAATGTGTGTAACTAAATATGTATGTGTTATTATTTTGGTTTTAATGTGTCTGATACAATCTCTTCTATTTATCGTTTAACTCGTTCAAACTTTATACAAATACACCTTCACCGGCCGGTAGTGAGTAGTGACTATTATTCAGCAAGTGCACTCTAACTCACAAGCCACAAGTTGTTAATTAAAATCACGCAGCAGCGATGCTTTATGTAACATGCAAGTTCATCGTTACTGCCAACAGTTCCTACATATATGCAAGATAAGTATATAAGCATGAGTGATTAAATGCAATGACCCTTCCGGAGCCTATAGATTCATGACATAACAACACTTTAAATGGAAAATCCTTTTTGAGGAACAAAGAAGCGTCCTCGCAAGGACGCACAGAATATTATCAATTGTTGCTCTTGACTTTGCAAACTCCATGAATTCGCAATGATGAATGATAAATGACAGCAAAGCTTTTAGCAATCCAAAAGAAGTGAAAAGAAACTGAAAAACTTGGCTTCGAAGTAGGAATTTTTCAGGTTAATTGGTTATAATCAATAATGCATGTACATACCTTAATGTCTTTATCAATTCTTTCATCAATCCATGTCTTGACAGTAGGAAGATCAGCTTTGACTTTGATAAGCCCAAGCTTTCCACGACGCTTGATCAGCTGATCAGGTTTCACAACAAGAGGAGTGTTTGTCAACCATGGATTCTCGTTAACAGCCCTGTCCAACGAGTTATCCACGTCAACACTGGCAAATTTGCATTGTGCAAAGTATGGTTGATCCGCTAAGAAGTTATTCAAAATCCGCTTCCCCGTCGCTTCACGAATTGCCTTGGCTGACATTTTCAATTTTAGTTTTCGCTTTAGTTTGCGCTTATCTTTTTTTACAAACAGAAATGCTCCTCTATGAGCTGAACTCCAATTTAAAAGATGATTCTTGTCCTGTGCTTAACTGCAATCTCTGAGGTTTAAACAAAAAATATTGTTAATGATCTATCTTACATAAGGGAATGTGCAAGACGCGTTGAACGTATTTAAAATTTCACATAAAATCGAGCCCTATTTTATGAGACACTGTCACCACACAATTATTATACTCAGGAAAAGTCAAAAGTGCACTCTACCTTATTTCCGTTCCGTCCTCAAATACTTTAAGTTTTTACATTAAAAGTTTCGAAAAGGTTGTGCTAAAGTCTCAATTTAATGGATGGATTAAAATAGCATTTTCTGCAGGTGTTAAAATTTTAAAATAAAACTCATTTCAGATTAAAATGAAATGCTTTTAGCTTTGAACTCCTTGTAATACTGACGGAAACTTTTACTCAAATGACTCTCTTTTTTACTAACAAGTTTGATAAATGTCTGACTTAAAAGAAACCAACTTTAAAGACAAAAAATATATAGGCTAGACCTTATTTGAATACACCTTAAAGTTGTAAATGCACACATAAACGATTTAAAGGTTGAAGGTGATGTTTTGTGTACCTAGCAAGCGTAAACGAAAAGATATTCTGTTTACGTTTCAACCTTTCCTTACGAATAGCCCAACAACAACCTTAAAGCTCTAGCACATGAGATGGGTGAAGGAACACATAACAAACAAGCACAGTTTTATATATGTTTTCTACTGTTCATTTCATGAGTTGCAAAGTATATTCCCTAAAATAGAAGAATAATATATGAAGAAACTTTCTACCTACAACCTACGGAAATGCTTATGTATTGTGTTTGCTACTTTTAAGAGGAATCCAGTGATGAAGGTGCGATGAGAATGCAATATGTAAAGCCCGAAAAGATAGATTATATGAAACTAAATGGCAAAAATTTTTACCTCAAAAAGTATATAGAAATCTTGGTTTGGTGTGTACCTGTTCTTCTGTCTCTATCCTCCCGAAAAGTTTCTGCTGTAAAGAACGTTAAAATCTTAATATAAAGTTGAGTATATATTCCCCGTTGCTTCAAGAGCTAAAGCCAAGTATCGACTGACAGTCTGTCAAGGGATGGTCTCTTGATTTTAATCGCATGCGTCGGCTCTCCAAAATTCTCGTCAGAACGTAGTTTTTCGCATGTGATGGTCCGCATGGACTTCTGTACTTTTTTCTCACAAAGGCTTTTTGGCTGAGTTTTTAGTACAGATACGTGTACATATTACATACGTGATAATATGTGATCCATTTAATATACGTTTTACATCCTTGCTGCTTTGAGTATTATAGGATGGATGGATATATTATGCTGTAAAAAGTAGCATGCATTCAACTTGCATCTGTTCTTTAGGTACGTACGTGGCTTGTAGTCATCTTTAACTGAATGAGGGTGGCGTGAACACTGACCGACCGGTTTCCATGCAATACTCCCATGCAAAAAAACGCAACCTTGAAGATGCTCTTGTTGGTGGATAGGTACGTGCTCAATTGACCACTAGGGATAATTTTTCACGATGCTAAATGCCTTGAATGTGACTACTGTACGAGCGATAGGGACAAAATATTTCCAAATAGTAATAAAAATAAAATTTTACGGTTCATTTTCCGTGTTCCATGTAGGAAGTTTGTTCCATTTCACAAGTTTGAATGAAAGCTAAAAATACGAAGTTAGACAACAAACATTCTACTTATTACACACAATACATTAAAAAATGAAATGATGTCACACAAATTGTGATGGGTTAGTCGTCAATTTCTTCGCTGTACATTAATACTCAAGGTTCAGTGTGTTTTATTATACACAGTATCATTCACCAACATGGAAACAGCATTAGAGCACGTGTATCAGTATATCCATCAGTAGCTAATTTTAGCAAGAAAGTAAGCCGGTTAATTCGGGTGGCTATTGTTTGACACGATGGCTATTACCTCAACTGAATGAGGAATGAAAGTTTGTACTCTGCAACTTACCGGTGACCATGTCTAATTATATGGATATTGATATCAACGAAGTCTTGTATTTTGCTTAAACATTGAGATGTATAATATAGAATCGTAATGTGTACCGTACCAACTAATGAGGAAGCTGGAAAGAGAAATATTTATGTGAAGTGAAGTCTTTGTACTTTATTACAAATGCAGATGGAAACAGGAAGGTTTTATTTTTTAGGACAAGGGTTTGTAGTTAAAATTTGAATCATTCAAAGCAGTTTGCGCTTGGTATGAAATGTCCCAAGTTTGGATCAGGATCCATAAGGAAAATGTTACAGTATTAGAAATATACATATAGAACACGCAAATATTTTGGACAGTAATATTTTGTGTTCAAAATTAGGCTGACAGTCCATTTTAAATTTTAAGTAGTCATACAGGATGGATGTTTCAAGTCAAGTGCATAGCTATAGCTTAAGGAAAGTAAGTAGTAAGTAACATCAATTCTTTCAAATGCACACAATAATATATGAGAAGATACTATTAAACTCTTCATATTATATTATAAAATGATAGCAGTGATCCCTAATTGCCAACCTGTACACTTCAGATTCTCTCATGTACTTATGCCAAAATAACGATGAGTGTTTATTATGATTGCAATCCTAATTTGTAATCAACTTTCGTCATTTTGACATTTCAAGCATTTGTAATAGGGAATAATTTAATTCCAGGATATCGTTTGATTGCACCACGCTGTCCTGGATGTTTTGATATCAACATGTAAGTGGTTCAATACACGAATAAGCCATGTGAAAATCTTTAGTGATAGCGGATCTATCAGTCAGTAATCGCATCATGTACATACATGGTTTAGAACTTAGGACATGTCTAGTTAAAGTTAAAAGCGAGAGTTTAACTTGTTCCATGTTTGATACACAATATATAAATTTGACTCAGCGGCTGTGATCGTGCCGTAGTTGGAAGTTCGTAACTGCCGAGTGTACTTATGCCATATGTGGACACAGATATTATGATTCATTTACCATGGCCTGATGCTATACGTGTAAATCATGCCGAAATCACGTCATGCATCCCATGAGACCTACAGCTAATCACATGGAATTAATTCAGATGCATGGAATTGCATCAGTAAGCGTGACCGCATGTAAAGTAAGTGATTGCAACTTGCAACGGATGCTGTGATGTTAACAGTTATGAACAGCAGCCAGCAGCGTGTTTCAGCCTAAAATGCATGTTTATAACAAATTTCGAAGCATGCAGCACCTCTCGAAATATTAATTAAAAGAAACATACGTTAATGCATAATGCAACCATACATACCGCATAATTAAATACTTTTATAATTAATAAATTAAAGCCGGAATCGAAACAAATTGAACGTAATTTTAACTCACTATACGCTTGACACATGCATTATATTTATCTTGATTATTCATTTCTTTATAATGAAGGAATTTATTCTAACGATTTTATTCACAACTACTAACTAGAAAAGTATGAGATGTATTTCTTTAGTGTAATGAGATGGGCATGAGACGGAGGACTAATATAGGACTAGATTGATGTGTGCTTTTTTGGGTTTAAAACAATTTAAAAGAGTAATAATAGGATATATGCGTACACTGAACACTCCTCCTTGAACTATTGCGACGATTTAGTCATTTGAAATTGCTTTCTTCACAACACCAATAACATACTGATTGCAAATTGATTCCACTTGAAACGATGCATCAAGCATCTAGTTTAGTAGAATCGACAATCGACCAGCTTCTGTCAGTCGATGGAAAACGTTCATTTTCCGAACATGGAAAAACATCATTGAAGTGCTGATGTAATACATAATTTTACGATGGAGGGTTACATAGAATATAGAATAGAATATCAAGCAAATAAGCGTATGACCCATTGAGTCTCTATATGTCTGCATAAACTACTGCATCTGCTCCGTACACACCCCGAAACTTACATATTTTGTAATCTTTTTTGCAATCTCAGTTTTGGATCTGATTTGAACTCTCCGATGTACAGCTATGTTGTGTGCTGGGTTTTTGCCAGCACACAAAAAAGAAAAATAAACGCGGTTCTGGGAATTTGCCCAGCAAAAACCACGTTCAACGTTTCCCTTTCAGAATAACGTTCCCGTATAACAAAATGCCTATATTTATACATACAAATGAAAACATTCAATATAGTATAAGAAACATATTACAAGTTAGTACATATGCTATTATCGCGATAACTGTATCCTAGTGCATACTGTAGATGTAGATAGATATAGATATCTTGACTTCTGTTATGTGCCTGATGCTGATGATTTCGAACTCAGTGTAGGAAGTCCCTCATCCCAAGCTGATCAAGCAGTGTTTGATAGATTAAAATGCAGTTGAAATTGGATTTAAGTAATTACGTCTCACTGTGACTGTACTGACATTATTTTTGGAAGATTCTTGATTCAGTCCAGTAAAATTGTATAAGCATAAATGCGTCATGTATGACGCTTTAAATCGCTGTGTCATTTAGTAGGCAGCCATCAAAAGTTCGTTTTTATCTGAAGGTTGTGCTCTTCCGGAACCGTAAAGCTGTAACAAAAGGTCAGAAAAACTATTGGAGGTCACGCCTTGATTTGGTTAAATTATATCGTAGAAATCATCATAACTTAAAAAAAATAGCAATTGCAAATAGGATTAACAGTTCTATGATTTGTGTAACCTTGTCTGTCAGATGGGGTCTTTACATCCCAACCCAATTGAACATTATTACTGCTGGGCAAGCAGTTTTGTCATTTTGTGGCTGCTCCAGAACCTTGCCTATTCTAGTTGTGACACATTAGTTTCAGTAAGCGATGCGCCAAATCTTTCGTACAAGCACATTCTTACTTCTCAACCACAGCTCAAAGCTCAAGAGTTGAAGCAAGCATCAGAATGCCAAGTCTGCAAATTAGGAGAAAATGACGAAATGTGTTCTGGAAGTGATCATGGGGAATGTGATTGCTCAAGTGGCAATCCAGTCTGTCGCTGCAAGCTCGATTGGACGGGAAATTCTTGTCAATATGAAATCTCTAAGGTCTTACTTTTTGCTAAAGTTTAAATAAATCTAAAGCTTATTTTATATACGCTACTAGCATATAAGTACTCAAGAACGTAGCATATTGCATGCAACAGGATGTTTGTATGTGAATTTGTCAAAATCTGTAGAGATTTAACAAATATTGCCTATATTCGCATAAATCATAATTTCTCTAAGAACTTAGTGATTTGGTCATCGATATTTTATAGCTCTTGTCATTATTTTTTATCATTCAATTCTAGATTAGTTGCGAAAAAATGCGAAACTGTATCCTGTGCCAAGTGCACGGTTCAGGGCCCTTGGCTGAAGGAAACGATTGCGAGTACTTTTGCTACCGCAATTACCCAACCCCTTTAATCGTGAAAACTCTATCCTTTCAAGGTTAGTTTGCAAAATCAAATGAAACGCTAAGTATATGATTGAATTGAAATTGGGTACAAATGAAAAGAGTATTTTTGAACATTCGTGCAGTATGAGTATGCAAATCACAAAGCTTATGCCAGGATGCCGGCGCAATAGTATTAAGTATGCAGTCGATATAACATATTTGTATTTTATAGCGTACATAAACAAATAAATACAAATATAGCGGCACAATAACGACCTTTTCCCTCATGCACAAACGTTAGGTGCACAATATAACATCATCCAATATAACACTTTAGCTTTTGAACTTAACCATAAAACCTTTTGAATAACAAGTCAAATAATCAATTCTTGGTTTTTCAATATCCTTCTCTTCTCCATTATCCTATTTTATGTCAGTTTTTTCCGCATATAGCATAATATAACACAGTTTACTTAGGATCCTACTTTTTCACAATTGATTATCTGCAAAGCCTATAAAAGACTTCTTCGTGTTGCGTGTGTTCATAATATTCAAGCTCAACCTGCCAAAAACATTAAGCAAATCAACGGTTTTGTGAATTGTTATAGATGACGAACACCTATGCAGTTTCATGCATCTCAACGAAGCTTCAGTGGATTGTAGGTATTTTTTCAAGTACGGACAAATTAACCCTACCGATGGCACAATTGACACGACAAATTTTTATATCGTTGCTCAACAAGAAATGGATTGTGGAAAGCCAAAGTTTCCTATTTTAGAAAAAACTATATTGAGCCAGCGGGATAATAAGAGCTTTCACGAATTTTCAAAGAATTATGAGGAAGCAGTCCAAAACGCTGAAGATCAAGAAGAAAATGCCGCAAGACTGAATGCCAGTTTCTTCACTATTGTTTTCATTTTTGTCATTATAGCTTTACCGTTCGTTACCTGCGTGTTCTCCTTTATTTATAATTTCTCCAATCTTCCTTGTGGATTATGCAACGTGTTCAGACAATCCAGCTCTAAATATCTTAGAAATGTGAGACCATTTCCAGGTTTTGTACCTTCCGAAGAAACAACAGTTGTTTGAAATTTTTCTGAAACGCAAACGAAGCCGAAGATAGATGGGGATTATACGGAGCATTTTTAAGTGATTATTTATTTATATTTTTGTTATTTATATTTATACATATTTACAAATACTTACTAGGTGTAATAAAACAATTTGCATGAAGCAGTATAAAATTTGAAGTTACTCTGCAAGCGAAGTTGTATGGCCAGCTCAGGATTTTTGCGAACGCACAATTTGGTACAGGATAACAACTAAAATCTAATTATTGTATTTAGTACATTGATTTAGTACATACTTACGCGAATTGCGATAACAAAAACAAAATTAAATAAACTTTACAAATATGACATTTTGAGTTTCTGTATTTGATTGCCCGTACGTTCGAGCTTTGACAGACAGACGTTCACGTTATTGAATAAAGAAACAACTCTTATATAATGACGATTTATTCCTAGAATAGAACATTTCCAGAAAATAATTCTTGTGAAAGAAACCGAACAATGAGTACTTACTTATTTATAGTGACATTTTACATGATCTTTAGTTAGCTGAGGTTGTTTTATTCTCAATCCGCACGCAGGAGTGAGCCAGCAAATGCTTTGTTCTGACACTATCCACCGTCGGATATTCATGTAACATATAAAAGTAATTCATATACCCATTATAGTTATTGTGGTTAACCACCTTTTTGGACCGACTGATAGAATTTTTTTTGAAAGAAAGATTACGTTTATGCCATTCGAATGTATCATTCAAGTGTATCAAACGACACGACACGACGTTTTTTTTATTAGCTACTCAGAAGAAACTTCCACTTGTGATATTTTTGCTAATATTGATAATAAAATGTGCATTTGTATTTTTGGTGACGGTGCGTCCGCCTATAAACGTGTCATACTACTGCCGCAGTTGGTATCAGTACAACAACTGTACGTAGTAAATGACAAATGAGCAACTCTGAATTCTTCAAACAGCAAAGACGAATGGTTCAGTTATGTAAACGTTGTAGTTTGGTATGGGAGGACGTTACTCTGTGACCTGTAGAATTCTGTCTTTATTAGAGTCTTTATAATCCAAAGCCTATGCCCAAAATCACTTAGAATTTGGAACTTAACTTAGCTAAGTTCCGTTTTTAAGTTCCATGATATAGTATTTGGAACTTATTCGGACCAGTTTGTGTTCTTCTGGAAGAACTTAAGTTTCTAGTT
>JAANSM010001181.1:0-20277 GCA_036850725.1 Orchesella villosa | reverse complement strand
CACTGTACGAGATACCAAAAAACTGATCCAAATTAAAAACAATATATCAATTTCAATCTTTTCCAGATTCCATGTAACAAACCCTATATTTGCCTATCAAATCCCTTCTACTTTGTAAACCTTATACTTGAGGCGTATGCTATTTTTTTTATTCTCTATATTAATATATGTTACTGTTACGCCTATTAATTTCACGTTCCACTCTTTCCGAAATTACATTCTGTGCTACAAACTGTAAAGTGAAACTTTGAATAAAATGAAAAAATGGCTTGTGTAACGTTTACTTATTGAATTCTCTTCAATTCAAATTTAGGTCGCGCACATCAATATTGATTTTATATTTTATAATATGGCCCTGGAAAGAGCCTCTTTGACTACATGCACCAACGTTTTAAGCTTAATTTTTAGCATTGAAATGAAAAGAAAGGAAAATACTCAAACTGAGTCAAAACACTATTCGCGTTTGATCTTACTTGCGTCAACTGTTTTATGATTTTATTTGCATATTCGTATATACAAAGTACAGTTTTTAAAGTGAGTGCACAATCACACAAAGGTTATAAAACATTTCGTCGGCCTTTCCCATTTTAACGAAGCTAGTAAAAAGTCCAGGGTATTTTTTATCTTTATCCCACGCATATGTTTATGCCATATCTGAATTTTACAATATAAAGCTAGAATGGAAATGTTTGAGTATGGAAGCGTGGCCAACAATAAAGAAATAAATCACACCAATGATCACATAATACTGGCATACAATGAGCAGTCTCGTGCTGAGGAAACGCAACTGTCTGAATAATTAAATTTATGCAAATATAGACCCACTTGGTCAAACCAAAGTCATGCGTCAATTTTCAATGACTTGCATGCACACAGCTATAGATATACATCGTAATATCTAGGAAAATATAAAGCCTTAATAAACTATAAACACAGCAAGCGAACAGTTTATACTTGTTGACTTTTAAAATGTTGTCGATGATGGGCAATCAAACTTTAAAGCTGTTTTGCACCCCAAAGCCCCCAGCTGATTTGCAATGCTACATAAAACAAGCGAAAGAGTATTTTTATGACAACAATATGGCCGATAATGGATGATTGTAAAAGTTTCTTGTATAGCTTCCCATCACATTGCCTTTCCAAGAAGTCACATTATCATATTTTAAAACACCATAAGAATGTAAAGATCAGATTGGGAAAAGTGAAGACAAATAAAAAGATATGGACTTTCCGTTTGGTGTCAAATAAGGATTTGTAGCTTTTGCTAAGCAGCCGATCTGAAGCAAAGTGAAATCGTACAGGGAATGGGACTGTGGCGTAGAGCAGCAAGTGTTCAAGACGAGTCAAATACAGCGTACTAATAATATTCGGTATCAGCCCACCATATCGAGACTTTATAAAGGTAATAACAATAACACTTGAAGTAATAATAATCATAATAATAATAGAAATAATATTTTCTATGTTCAATATAATACTGAACTCCAATATAGTCGTCGTGTTTCATCTCATCTTGCAGGGTATTTAGCCATTATAGGAATGGAGGAGGGGTGCCACAAGAGTCGTGGAGAAACCAAATGCGAAGATTTCTTGAGACGTGCCTTCCAGTTAGGAGTGTGTTTCTGATACTGCACAATCCAATACGTAAGGTTATCTAGTGACGTGATATGGAATGGATCTCTTGGAATCTTATTTGTAAGTCACCTTAAGGCTAATATGTATGTGCAGTCAAGCAAGCTAAATAATCTATCTATGTATAGCCGTCATATCATATAAAATATATATCAAAGCAATAAACGAGGAGTGAGAGCCGATCCCTTCTTCTTCCCCGTGTGCCAGTCAGCTCAATTTTGGACAAGATTTATTAACATGGTTAATTGAATATCACATGAATTGGTAATATGAGCATAAATCACAATATACATGGTTCTACAAAATAATATATATATTTTACTAGGGGCTCAAATGGTACTCGGAATATTTTGTTGTTGCGCAAAAAGGGAGATGGGGATTCATGGTGTAATATTATAAACCAAAAGTCAAACGGAACATATCACAGATAATGAAGGATGAATGCTTCTCTGACTGCCTACGGATTATGCATGTATGTATGTCCTGGAACTTTCATATGTGTGTATACACAGTAGATATAGAGCATCTGGAGAAAATATTCATGCCTGTTTTTGTTATGTGAATATTTGCCCTACTTGGCAATCAAATGCAATCATCAATGGTTATATGCAGAAAGTGTCAAGTGTAGTGAGAAGTTTTGGGAAAACCGACGATAATATACGTTGACGGATGTAGCTGATGTCAATGGAAAGTTTTATTGTGAACATCACTCCCAATTAGGCACACAGTAAAAGTAGCATATATTATTAGATAGAATATATATATATATTGATGCTTATGCTTATACGGCTTATGGTTAGAGTGTTACGTGAATTTTCTCTGTCGACAAAAGGCCCACATAAGTTACACAACCTTTTTGGCCAAAGTGAAGTCAAAATTTCACCTTTTGTACTAAAACCCGATAAAATCTATGTGAATGGATCCAGAGATGTTGCAAATGACAGACCAACGGCTGGGTGGCACTCAACGGATGGCTGAGCAGAGGAAAAACACGCGCGATACACCATCAACCGCTGTATTACATCTGACATTTATGACTAACAATAAACCTCGTGAGCAATGCCAACCACGTAATATAATGTAGAGAAATCAGTGAGCCATGCTTTTAGCAACTGTGATAATTCAATTTCCTCTCTTCCTCTCTTTACTCCGCTCCGTCACTCATACAGCACGCCACTGTTGCCATTTCATTCCACAGTGTATACACAAAACTATTACCTTTGGTTTGATCTCGTCTGAAAATGATGCGCTTGGCCTACTACTTCCTCTCTTCCCGTGGTTGAACAAAAGGAGAAGTAATCAAAAGCTTTCCTCTACTCCAAATCATACGAATCATAAAAGGATAAATACTCTGCAAATCATGTTAATGAAATAATTTAATGTTTGACGAGTCAGTCCCAGGCCCACACGGTTGATCGAATAATATTTGGGGCAAAAAGAACACATGAAAGCACTCCTATATATACAATACGTATTTCCTATTAAATATAGTTTCCCTCTAAGGCTCTAACTTCTAATTCTGCACTTGGATAACCTCACAATTTTCTAATAAAATATATATTTAATAACGCTTTCAGCTCATCTATATCAATTCGATTCTAAAAATAAATAGTTTCTCAGATAGCCATTCATATGACAAAAGCAACCACAGTTCCGGGCGTAGGCTGTACCTCCATCAGTTCAATCGTTTGCATTATATTATGTGAACGTAAACACCCAACATCATCATTACAACAATGAAGCAGGAAAACTATACATACAAAATCAAAAGAAGTGGAGGTAGTGTTATTGGGTAGCTGGGGGAAAATAGCTAGAAGTTATTTTTGGATTGAATCATTCGTCCAAATACGTATTGTATAAGGCTGATAGCATAATGGTGCCTATATGTCCTGTCCCTTTCTATTAAACTGACATAATGTATACAGATGAAGTATAGCGGGAGGAACGTGTGGATCTGAATAAAAGTGCATGTCAACAAATGGACATAAAGCCCACTAATGGGTGCTAATAGATTGAGATTTTCAGAATTCGGAATTTCCAATAGCCCAATATTAGATTAAAACCTTTTGCATTTATTATTATTTTATATTTTGTATACAAAGCTCGAATGCAGCCGATATATATCTTCTTTCAACAGAATGAAAGGCAGCTTAATTTTTTCAATCAAATAAAGGCTCACATTAGGCCAACCTCCAAGGTTTTAAAATAAAGCTGATAATATCAGAGGAAAAATTTATCCAGAGCAAAGAGAGAGTGAAATGATTCCATTTCATTTCGTCTTTGTACACGGGATGCGATCATTGTGTCCATTCGGTACATACAGTATATATAGCAGATAGATATGCTTTCATTTCATATTAATAATATCATTACAACGTTCGCTTTTGGAGTACCCTAACTAACATGCTGCCTGCCGACCAGCTGTCAGCACCGTTTAGCCTGCCACAAAAGGATCCCAACAGGGATTCATATTGAACAAGAAAAATGTATGGCTCTTTCTCTCTCTCGATCTTTTCAACTCTGATTTTGCCTGCTAGGAAAAGATATATTCCAGCAAGCAATCGCTACACAATTCATAGCTCTATTGCACACACATTTGTTTAGATTTCAAAAGAAATTCTATCGGCTAGTTTTAATGAACTCAATAATAGAATACAATATAAACGTCTACAACAGCGCCTCGTGCATGTGGGAACTTGTGGAAGAACGACGTTTGATCATTACACATTTTTTACAAATTTTGGTAAGTCTTCTTTTGGATGCACACAGCAGCGTTGTGCAATCCAGATTGAATTTTTGTGTTTACAATTCACATTGTCGCTTTTAGGCTATGTGAGCAGGTCATCTCAAATCCCAGATGAAATCAAGCCAAACTAACCTAACTCAACAAACCATCGTCACTCGTATCGTATCCTATCATATATCTCCTGATTTAAGCCCAAAAATAAGCTCAGGCAATACGGAAGATAAACAAGTCATAATACCTAAACATTTGACAGCTAAAAATCCCATTGGCATATGCACGACAGCATTTCACCAGAATATACGTAGGAGTGTAAGCAATCCAGCATTATGAGAATTAGCGTGTGTGTATGCCAACCTACTTACAATTTAGGGATGGATGAATGACTGCATCAAGAAAAAAACTCATCCGTACAACTATGTACAAAATCATGCCCCACATATAAATTTTTTCTGAGCAGGGATGATAAAAATGTTGGGAAACTAAATCCGAGCTTATGTCAAGCAAAGCAGTATTCCAAAAATTAGGAAAGTGAAACTCGAACAATGCTTTGAACCCTAAATGGATTGATTTTTCTGCTGAAAATCCGTTAAAAATTGGAATGTTCGTAAAGGTATTATAATAAATACAAAACACGCAGTCACATCCCGCAGATGGGCCAGCAGTCAGCAATCATACATATCCGTGTATGTTTGAAGAGATTGAGATCACATTAAACAACTCTATTCAGACCCATTATATCCTAATTTCCCGTGTTTTTGTGAAGCATAAGCCGTTCTCAATTGTCTAATTAACTCAATCCTGCAAGAATATACCGTGCTTTCCGTTCCTTTTCTTCATATTGCGGCCTTAAATATTGTGTGTAGGCCGACATTTTCATAAGTCTGGGTAACGCATTTCCGATGAATTTACTCCCTCAAGTTGAACCCATTGTTGATTTTAAGCTGTTGTCTACATGTGTTCTGTATTATGCTTCAAACATCTCTCTTTAAAGTACCCTTTTGTGAGGGATGCTGAAAAATCCGCCAAGTACCTTGTACTTAATATTTGTAGTCCTTACGGCTATTCCGCGAACTTACTTACTCATTAAAGCGTACGCCTACTTGTGCACTACATCTATATCATGTTTCATCTCCATTTCATTCATCGACTAAAAGGAAGGGATCACTCGTGTGAGTGAGTGGTGATGCTACAGTGATGAAATTTGGTTTCACCACATATCATTTTTCGTCATGCATGAATGAAGCACAAAAGACTTCTGGACATCTCATTTACTTTGAAAATGAGACAGGAAGCAAGAGGATCAAGAACTTAATGAGTGTGTTATTATAAACAAGAACGCAGATGGTGAACAGATAGGAAATACGGCAATATGTATCGGCAGCTTTCAATGACTTTATCATCTGCATGATTGTACAGTTTAAGGGAAAAAACGAAACAGGAAATAGATCAGGTTCTAGTTAAATACCATCAATTTTATTAATTTACCGTTCCTCACGAGTTTATTTGAAATTAAATATTTTTTTTTATCTAATATTATCAAAATTCAGTGCGTGTAAAGGTAATTTCACCTCTACAGCGTGTTCTCAAATTCCCAAGCCTCTGCATTCTACATGAATTTTAACTCTTATATAATTTCATTATACTTAACTTCAAATCTAGTTTGCTGGTGTTGGTCTTTGGTAGCACCCTTTTTCATAAATGGTCTGTGAAGCTGAGATACAAGAATTACAAGACACACAAGGCCAAATTCTACTGGATTTCAATTTGAACACAAGTAAACAATCAAGTGTAATCGTTGTGAAATTCCAGGCGATTTTAGGAGCTTTTCCTTGCATATTGTATGCAACGTAATAGTATACGCTTCTTTCAACTTTAAATCTTTTACTGAAAAACTTCTGAAGATGCGTAATTCTCTTTTCTTGCTACACAATACGGGAAGATTCCAATTTTTCCCAACTTTGAAAGAAACCCCCACCATATCCATGTAAGTATGCAAAACATGGGTTTGTGTTGTATGAATCACGCAACCATTCAGCTGATACGACGACTTCATACATAGTTTTCTATACTAAAGTGCATAAAATGTTTACCTTGCCTTTGCCATGTAATGTATAATACAGTTTCAACGCATCTGAAATCTATTATTATGATCCACGTCTTGAATAGATGGAAACAAATTCCACAGAGAGTAAAGATCTCCGCCCTCAACAATAAATCGCTCCAAGCTAGTATAAGTAAGCGGAGATGGGAGAGAAGAAGTAGCTCCCGAAAACATCTCTCTTTTTGTTGAGAGATCCCCAAAAAACGATATGAAAATTCTTTCCCAAACGAAACAATCTACACGGGACCAGGCTAAAAACCAGACCAGGGCGCTGACAACACTTTTGCCCAAATAAAAATCTTGTAAAAGAGCACAAAAAAAGGAAACCATCAGCACAGTTCGCTATTACAAATATCGACAATTTTCTTCATTTTTTACTAAAGTTGACAAGGAATTGTACAAATGTAATGCTATGATGTACCTACATATTTCGAGGAAAAGGGAGAGAACAGGACACAATATAAATAGGAAAAGTTCTCATTCTTCTCCAATAAGTAAATCGTTCAAAAGTTCAGCCATCAAAAAACGTTCACTCTACTCTCGCTTCCCATTCCTTATCGCAAAAACTAGAATAAGAAGAATGAAGGAGAGTAGTAACAAAGAATTGATGTTCTGACGCTTTTATTGTCACACAATTCAATTCCTTTGAGAGATATATTTGCTCAGGCACATAAGAAAGAAGAAATATAAAACTTTTTTTTCTCTCTCTCTCCCTTCTTTTATTCCTTTTTTTCTTCGTAAAAGAGTACTGGATGGAGATGGAATTACATAGGATCCACACACCAATACCGTGTAGTTTAGTGTAGTCATATATGTACTCATATAACAGCTGTATTTATACCACAACGAATTGTGTGAACATTGGATAACAGGGGGAGAGGAGGCGAGATGTGATGTGTGTACGTGCAATTGGATCAAATTCAGTTCGCAAAAAATAAACGAATTTATAGTTTATCGGGAAGAGGAAGGAAACAAGCAAAAAAAGTATTCACTCTCTCTCTCTCAATTGGGCATCCATCCTTCTCTTTGAAACCAAGTTAGGAAAAGAACTGAAAGTGTAAGCAAGTTAAGTAGCAAAAAGAGTGGAGAGAGATGGAATGTAACGTGTCGATTGAGAGTTTTTCTTTCTTTCAAAGATCTCTCCATCGTAAGCATGATGTCAATACCAAATTACCGGGAGGAAATCAGCAATACACATGGAAGAAAAGAGAGAAGAAGAGGCAGTGAGGCTAGGCTCAAAAATTGAAAGTAAAAAATGGAACAAGGCAGGTTGAAAACTCGTTCTTTAACTTATTACATGAGAAGTTTTCCCTTGTAAAATGAATCCCTAGATAATTTTCTAGCAACAATGATATTGAATAATTCAATTTCTAATACAACACCAGAGATAACGTCATCAAAAATAAAGTTTTACAAAATGCTACCCGAAGTGGGCTATGAAAATACAATTACATTCTGTAAAAGTAGTAAAACTAGAAAAGTAAAATGGAAGCTATACCTACCACTAGCTACCACCCACCTTCTTTTCCAGGGTACAACTGGCTAACTTTTTTATTGAATAGTGATATATATTCTGTTATCATTATAATCTTTATTCTATAAAAGAAACGAAGTTATTAAAAATTGTAACAATACATTTTCAAAGGTAATCCCAATCTGAATGACACTTAATTGTGTAAAAAAGGACCTGGCTGAAAAAACCCAGAAATCGACTAAGGCATTGGAAACTTTTTATATCCAAGTTTTTCTTTTCTTGTACCATACAAATGCGAAAGAATAATATTTTTTATTGAAAACAAAATTGAGATACTATCCAAACACATACGAAGTTCAGAAGGTATCCCAGACCAACACTAGTCCCTAAACGCAACAATACGAACGAAAAGATTAGTGTAAAACTGACTAAATATGTATATGCCCATTTCAATCACAGAACAATCATGATTCATGACAAGCAACTTTTATCAAAAAATTCATACAAAACCTCGGTGTGAAACGCGGATGCTGCTGGCTGCCGGTGTTGCCAAAAGGTGGATATTCCAAACAATGGAGAGCAGAGGGGCTTGACTGTGTGTATTGAAACATTGAAAGGAAAAGGAAATCGAAAATGAAATAGTGCAATGAAGTCTCACTCAAAGATAAATAAAAGCTCAGCCAGGAGTCAGCAGCACATCAATTTTTCTTTTTTGTCGGATGATAGCTCTCTCGTAATGAGGATAATGGATGGAGAGCAGTTCGGTTGGAGTTAGATATAATAATCCGAAGACTCAACTTTTATGCTTGCTTATGTCTTATGTATAACATTTCACTACCACTGACTACTGTGCTCATCGCTCAGTAGATCATCATCATATCGGATCACATCACATCACTATACGATAGGCATCAACACTCAATACACTTGGGTACTTAAAGAGCTCAGACAAATCATTTTTCAACCGTGTCTTAGCAAAAAACAGAGAAAAGAAGAAACTTTGCGGCAAATGATGAACTCATCAACATCAACATGAATCATGATGGTCAATAGTGCTACACACTATTACACGTAGCGAGCTGTAATAGTTTAATGGTAACTGAAGGCTGATGTGATGACTCGATGGCTGTAATAAAGATCACCCTGATGATGATGGCTTTGTTGATGGCTTTGGCGGTTGTGTATCTTTCATGCAACATTAATAGCGAGTAATGCCATGCCACATTTATTATAGATGCATGTAAATTTTCACCGCTTAAAAGAGCTACTCTTGCGGTCATTTGCGTCTTGTCTTATGGCATCCATTAGCCATTCGGTTCTTCATCAAATCAACTACACTAATTCTTCCACCTACAATAATACAATCTTAGCTTCAAAGAATATCAAAGAAGTATCCATAGATTGTTACACAATAAATGTACAAATGCAGCATCTACTAAGCTTTTTATGGTCATTTGAGATCTATCTTTGATTAGGTCGGTGTGTTCTAGTAGTAGATCCCAATCTCTTTGCTTAAAAACTATCAAATTATATATATCCTTTCATGCCGCAACCGCAACAGCAAAGCAGTTCGGAAGCAAAAAGCAGTAGCAAAAGATAATATACCTAAAAGGCTTTTTATATTGTGATCAATATACCTATTATATCCAAATCCAACACAATATATATTACTATTATTTGCAACGAGTTACATGTATGGACAAAGAGTAAACGTTTTGCTAAGTCATCCTCTTATTTTATAAACTCGCCTTTTTCAGTTAGTTGGCATCGGATAGTGGTAGGAAGGAACGCTGTGCTGAGCTGAGTATTCTAAGTGTGATTACATGTTCAATGACTAATTTCGCCTGGGAGCAAAATAATTCATGGGACATGGCAAAGCACTATATGAGCACTCCCATTCCCTTAAAGAGAACTGGGCACATCCTCTTTAGAGTTTTTGTGCAGCGCAGACATTTAATCGAATCATTTGCTGCTACTTAGTTGTACCCACCATTATATACCTTAGCGTCACACTATGATTATTACTATTACCAAGCAAAAAGTCACACGACAACTGCTCATCAGAAATGAATTTGAGACCAGTGATAAAACCAAGTTCTGGAAATAAAATTATGTAGTTAAGATGATGATGATGATTATTATTATATGATCATGATGATGCAAAAGATTTACTCATCGTCAGCCCAGCCACTGTCGCTTCGCTAGCATTAAATTGAATGAATGACTTGGTAAGTATTATGATACGATACGAACCCTCAGAGATATGATAAATGACAGAGGTAAGTCGAAATGTACACAGGTATTATATACGAATGTATATGCAACATGCGACCATTCTATTTTATAACAGAGATGACTTTCATTTTGGTTTGCTATACCTCTACCGTAACCACACATCTTTTTTATGACCCATGTCATCCCAACAGCCCAGTCTCGTCTCAACTTTCATTATTCTGACTAACCAACAAGGACCAATTTCCCCATGATCTAAACCTAGCCATTTATTTTTTTATTCTTTTTACCTTTGTGTCTAAGTAATCATGGAATTGGTACGTTAACGGAGATACTTTACTTTTTCATGAAGGTTCAGTAAACATTTCATGCTATCATACATTGCTTTTACATCTGAAAGTCATTATCAAAAGCTGAGGACACACGCAACAAACGAAAGCAAAGGAGAAAAATCAACTGTCATAGTCAACTTCAACCCTTTTTCACGAGATAATTTTGTATGGCTACGTTACATACATATGTTTCATAAAATCATAATATCGCATGTGTAAATAGTATAGGGTACTCTTCAAACATATCACATAAAAAAGGAATGCCAGTGGCGATTATGCATGCAAAGCCAACACAGATTTGGATATAGGATCTCGTGACAATATGAATATTACGTTTCTAAATTGTAAATATTACCATATACATAATGTATTAATACAACATGAGCATTATCTATGTGCATAAATTGAAATGGGATAGGAGGATGCTAAAAATTTAAAATGGAAGGGGATGTTTTTTCACCGAACGAAAGTTTTGAAAAGCATGATTCAATAACCCCATCATCACATATTTTATCAACCTAGTTTTACACATGTTTAACTTTTCCTTCCTGTTTTTGGTTCGTTGAAAACTCCTTTGTTGAGTTCACTTGCTGCTTTGCTTTGCCCACTATACTTTTGTTGAATCCAGGCACATGTTTGAAGGCCTGCAGGGGTTGACAACCAATTTTATAGCACGCAAAGGAAAGCAACCCTTTACACGAAGCCTGTGCTCCGTGTATACATATATGCCCATTCAATTTCCCATTTATTATCATCACAACTATTATCAATTTAGGGATTCAATATAGCCCAGTTTTCACTGCACAATGGATATCTCTCCTCCATTCCATTGTGTTATCCCACAAATGTGTGGAACTGTTAACTAAACTACTTTTTTTAGAAAATTTTATAAGCATTTGAATATGATGTGGTGACGTAACTACAATATGATTCTTTTACATTTTTCTTTTATCAAACCCTTTATCGTTTCTAAAAAAGAAATTCATTTTCATATAGATTTGGCAGTAGGATTGAGAGTCCGTATGCATCGTTTAATCAATGAGTTTACTTGTTAACCATGCTAATACATTTATTCAAAGCAGTTTTATTTATTTCCTCAGACCTCCGAAAGCAACTACTACAAACGGTGCGAAGAATAGGTGCATTACCGTATAAATTATAGCTTTACATTGTAATGAAATGTAAACAGTATATTTTAAAACTAGAATAGATTCGTGATTAAACCCACATTCATTCTCAATTTTCATTCATTTTATACTTGGATCGATTTAAATTCAAGTAACGACCATGTGTTTGATGTATAGTACCATAAAGACGCAGCTGGTGACACGTTTAATTTGGAATTTAAAAGTTATTACAAACTATTGAATGTTCCTTACAACAACACGACGTAATTAGACCCTTTAAATCTAAGACTACAGTGTATGGAAATCTGCATAAAAACAAATATAAATGCCCCTTTTGGTAATAAAGTGCCAACAATATATTTTCTTGCAACAGGAAATGACATTCTTAAATATTAATAAAAACCGACCACTACTCCTGGAAGTGACAGTGCATTGCGTGATCCAAACAGTTGCATGCAAACATTGCTGCATATAAGGAAATACAACAAAAAAACCCCCGTCACACAATGCAACTTGTCACAATTCATGTTGAACAATGAGCAAGGCAACGAATACATAATAATGCAACCGTCAACTGTGTGCCAAGACTTTTCTCTCGCTGGAACCTTGAAACAGCGTAGAAACAGCATGCAGAGCACTTGTTGTTGTTGGTATTCTATTGCCGTCGACATAAGAATGGTGACACTTCTCCTTCGTCTATTCTATTTTCAAAGAAATGAAGCTCATATACTTGAAACGTCGTCTTTTTCTGGAGCTATGCAGCAGCTCCGCGGCTTCACTGACGGGTTGTTTACGAATTTGTTTTGCTGACATGCACAGATGTCTCGAAAAAGAAAGTGAATATGTAAATTAGTTTGATATTCACGTAGATAATCTCTAGGTCATACCAAATATGTAAGTTAACAGATGAAAACGTGTCGTCGCAAAACAAGGAGCATTGCATGAGCATATCTAAAAAGAACCACACTCTCGTTGAAACTCTGTCATGTAGATTTTATATTATCACATTGAAGCGGGTAGCTCATCCTCCCGTCATAACATTTGAAGATGTTCCTAGTTCCCATTTCGTACAATATTCCGATTTACAAAGACGATGCACCACACCATTCACTAAATAAATGCGACAGGCGGCAGGGAATACGTTTTTCAGATTCTGATTGTTTATATGCATTGCACATAGTCCAAATATGCTAAACAGAAGACGTAGACTTTTCAATTATCATGCAAATGCGGTTCAGAAACAGGAAATTTTCAACTTCAACCAAAGCTACCACAAACTATACCATGTCAATGCGATGGTAAGCCATATTTATCATATTTTCCTCCATGCTGCAAAGAGCGTGTGTCTTGAGGACACATTCATTCCCTCACAGAGCATATAAGTACCACTATAGGTTTTGCTCTATTGCTATTACCAGCTTTGTCTACGCAGAAGGTTTTCATGTGGAAACTGGAAATTTGTGTAAAGTTCTTTATATATTTGTATTAGACAATTGAGGTGGTGGAGAAAGGGAGCTGCTTCAAACTTTCACTTACTTCTGCTTGAAAATCATTTTCTCCTATATGTACCTACATGATATATACATAATAATATACACTACCACACGCACCACTCAACTAAAAAAGTCTTTCATATAGAAACCATGCGTACACGTACAATTTGAATTTTCAATCACAGCCACAGAGATGCAGTTTGAGCTGAGTTAAAAGCTCCTGCCAAGAATAGTTATCAACTTGAAGCATCGTCTTCCTCATTGCTATTGTCACATTGTCGGAAGAAAGAGTCAAAGATGTCACACTTCATGTATGCTTCCCTGACTTGCTTTTTACGACTTATTTTCCATTAACATAAAAATATTCAGATCCATGAAGCTTTTTAGAGTTCACGTGAGTATGCATGTGCTATGTACGCGCTCAGCGTTTCTATCTATATTCGACATCAATGCCAATGCAAAACGCCACAACTACAACTCGTGATAAAATTCAGAAACATTGAAATGCATTTGTCTTTTCAAATCAAAATAAAAAATTACATCATGTACTCCCCCAATATTCTCAAATGCTGAATACCAGATTGCGGAAGAGAGAGAGAGAATATATTAGCAATTGTCTTGAGTTCATTTCAGAAATAAAAAAAGTACAAATGCATTGTTCAGAAAAAGATCTGCATACGTATTTATATGCATGTAAGGGAGTTGAGAGTTGGTACTGCTTCTGTAGTCTATTTGCCTTAAAAACGCTGCATCATCTTTACAGTGACGAGTTACGAAATACAATATCCTACAAGAGATCACGCATGCATTAAGTTTGCGGCTTAGCACATCATAAAAATATGTACTTATCTCGTTAAAATACAAACCTAAAGTGGATTCCAATATTTCCAATTCTAATGCTGGAGGCAAAGGCAATCACAAAAATGCATAATCATAGCAATTTCCAGGGTCGCAGTCGCAGACAAACTTTTTCATTTAATACTTTCAGAATTGCCAATCCTTCATCTTTTTTTTGATTACACAACGGAACAACAGTATAGGAACTAAATTTAAACACAAATTATTTGTGAAAGGATGGAGAGGTATCGAATTACATGAGAAATTTGAGGAACGATATTCTTATGCTATATTCCTATCTCATACCTGTAGAAATGGTTTCTTATTCTGATATCCTTACTTTCAAAACAACGCACAACCCAACAAGATGATCATCCAATCTGACAGAAACATTTTGCCCTGATTAAAAAGTTTGTAAACAATTCGCTAAATAAAGTAACATTCAATGGTGGATGGCAAAAAACACTTGTTTCAAATCGCCCCACAGACTCTCAAATTCTGTTTTTTATTTACATTGACGTAATTCATTCACAAAAACAGTCAAACCATCTGTAATGTTAGTTTTCATACATATGTTTGTATATTATATACCCTTCTATATCATATCATTATAGTAACTTTTCCTTTAATTCCCACAATTCGTATTTCGTTTCAGTATTTTAAATTGTGGGGAGCTGGAATAATAAAAGAGATGAAAACTTACAAGTGCACACTGGGAATGAATGAATACTTAATGTAATTGAAGTCACGGAATAAAGGCACGAACTAAAGAAAATATCAGGGAAATTTTTAAATCACAATGAAAAAGTGAAAGAGATTTTTCTTTTTTCCCTTTCATCATTCCCATTCCTTCGGTTTTTTCAAATTTAAAGTACGATTTTATTGTCATCATCGTCATCAGAAACGTTTGTGGTATGGTGAGGTATAAACGTGTATAAGAGAGACTACTACAGGAGGCTTCTTGGAATTTACGGTTGAAATGGTTACTTAATTCTTCACAATTTTAAGTGAGTCAAAGTCAAGACGTTTCCCCCCTTCCTTTTCTGTATATAGCATGATGCATACTTATATGTACTTTGCATGTATAGAAAGAAGCAAAAATGTAATAGCTTAGAGGAATTCTATCAGTAAGAATAATAATAGCTTTCTAACACGACGAAGAACTGCTACCCACATCCAACATCCACAAGAGTGCTATGGTGTCTGCTGATTGAGTGACTCGACTCCAAATGCTTTTGTTCAAAAGAAACAGTAAGTTTAAGTATGTTGTCAAAATTTAAGTTGGTACGTCTTATATATATGCCTTATATAATATAACTCTCCTACTACAGTGTGTATAAGTTCATTAGAAAATACTAAATTTTCAACGAGATGAAAGAAAATGACTTTTTGTCTCTAGCTTTATCCTACAATTATTCATACAAGTCATCCAGATAAAGATGCCAAGCGAATAAACTCTCGTCAACAAAGAGCTCAAAACCAGTTTGCTATGCTGGATATTAGCCATAAAGTTAGTGAACTCATTTCATCGCATTATATTTTTTGGTGTGGCACTCCATTAAATATTATATTTTGCGGCTACTTGACACACTTGATGTGTACATCCTTAATGCTTATACACACGCATATTCACTTTCATGCTGAAAGCGAAACTGCCACACGGTTCGATTCAAAGGAATAATAACACATCAAGAAATGCAAATAGAGCCCTGCCAAAAACTTGATTTGATGACACTTCAACATAAAAAGGAAAACATTTAGCAAAAGAAAATTTGCATGAGAATGGACTGCGGCAGTACTTTGGAAAAATGTATTTTTTTGTCTTCATTATTTCAACTTTCAACACGAAAAGCGTTATTTTACTGCTGCACTTTATAAGAGTAGTTTTTGGAGCACTCCCTTTAGACTCAGCTAGTGTGAATGTTATTCCAACAAATATGCCTTTCAATACTTAACTGGACTTTAGTGTATAAACTATTTTCTCCATTCTTTACATACTATCATTTTAAAATATTTCCCATTTGGCGAGGTTTCAGGTGATTAGGGAAGCCGGGGCAAAACTTAATTCATGCAAATGAGTAAGTAATAGCTATCACTGGTTCAACCCTCTCACGGGTTGATATTCTGGG
This sequence comes from Orchesella villosa, assembly GCA_036850725.1. Taxonomy (NCBI): domain Eukaryota; kingdom Metazoa; phylum Arthropoda; class Collembola; order Entomobryomorpha; family Orchesellidae; genus Orchesella; species Orchesella villosa. The sequence goes on along the minus strand of JAANSM010001181.1, from coordinate 4,174 downwards.
AAGAACTTAAGGATATATATAACACTACTATTATGCTTTCCACATACTCATGCTAAATTTGTTCATACGTGGGTTGGTTTCTTGAAGAAGTATGAAAGTATGAGCTAGTTTGCTTTTGATGCATTTCATGAAATTATTTGCTCATTTAAAGTTAGTCTTGTTACACCAAATTGGTTACTACGCCTTGTGTTTTTTCTCTCGCCATAATAAGATCGTAAGTGAGAAAAGATAAGGAAAATAGATAGAGTACTAGAGAGAAACTGCCCACTCCCGTCTTATTATCTCATGAAAAAAAATACTTGTTTGAAAGCAAGCACTTCATCAGTTAACACAGTCGTAAAAAATGAAATTGTTCTTTACAGGACATTTAAAAACTCATTGCCTTTTAAATATTCTGCAAAAGTAAAATTAAAAAAGTAGCTACCAACTAACAGGAAAGCTGAATTTGCTTCAGATCAATACAATCGTATATCATATATGCTTAAAAGTTACACCGATTCCTTTAATAAAAAAAATTAAGAGTTTTTAAAATGTAAAAACTGTTCCTGCACATGGAAATATGCAAGTATATATACAAGTAAACGAAGCACGATTATTTGATTAGCAATGTAGTATTTGTGTCGTGTGATGAAACAAAGTTAGAGACAAAGAAAAGCTAGGCCGATTCATAAAAGTAAGTTGAAAGTAAGGATAAACTTGCTCCTACACAAAACTTTCTCGACATCATGCTGCTGCTCCCCATGGGGAGAGTTTGGAAACAGCCAAGTACGCCTAGTTCAACGTAGAGGTCGGCTGCATCAGGATGAAGGATATGCTACAAGCGACCTTTGTTCGATGTGATGCTACACGACCTCGTATGCAAACATTTCATTCCTATGCTCTGGCAACATTTCTAGTTTGTAGACTAGTAACATCAAATATAGTCAGTATATAATATTTTCATTGATCGTAAGATATAACACTTCGCTGATCTCACAATTGGTGAAATCTTAAACGGTTGTTGGTGAAGAGAAATTTACAGTATGCATGATAGAGTCAAAGTTGACAGTGACATAAGATGTGAAATCTTAAACGGTTGTAGGTGAAGAGGAATTTACAGTATGCATGATAGCGCCAAAGTTGACAGTGACATAAGATAACTAAAGCAGTATAAAAATTTAGAATCTTGGCACACAAAGATTTGTTTACCATCAACTATACTTATTAAATAAATCGATTTTCTTACCTTATCTCAACTGCATCATTAATAATGGAAGTTTTTGGAGATGATTAGATGATATAGGACTTCAGCTTTTCATTTATGGGGCGGAACTTGTGATAATACTAGGAAATAAAAATATATTTATTTAGAGTGTGCTGTTCAAAGTTTAAGGCGAGCTAAATATTGACACTAACTTAATTATTTAATTTTTCGGGTGGCAGATTTTAATTTCAATTTTATAGTATTCATCGTTTCATTAAAGCCAAATTTCTCGTAATTCTCACACAGTGTGTATATTGTACTACGTGAATCTCTAAATTGTCTGTGTTGAAATAATGTGATTGGTAATAGCTAATATATATTGTAGCTTCACAATTCATGACAAGTATGAAGTTAAAAGTAAGTGTCAGTCATTGAATAAAAACCATTGCTTCCAATTTATTTAATGACTTACGCTATTAAACTGTCTTTATCTAAAGAAATACTGGACACCTTTTCAGATAGAAAGATGTGTCCATTACTTTCGATAACTGGCACTACAATTCTATCAGTCAGTATTCAGTATACTAAAACTTTTAACTGTAACCATTGCATCACACTAACAACACGACAACAATAGACCATTAACGTGACTTCTTTTGATTTCAATTACCCATATATTGACAAGATACGATGTGCAATTTAAAAAGTGGACCATTTCTCAGGTTTTTCAGCTTGAGTAACTTAAAGAACTGAGTTGAAACTACAATAATGCCTGTATACATTGCAAATTGCAATACAAAATATATAGAACAACATGGTCACTTGCTTAATGACAATAAACATTAAACGAACGTATCGTATTTCTTTTTGCATTGCACATAGTGTGATGATTAAAGTCGTATTGTGGATGATTAGAACAGCTTTGATTGACATTAGCATAAATATTGCGTTGCGGGCAATCATTTTAAATGACACGGCTTTGTCAAATGCTGTTACTTCTCATTGGTATTCCAGTCAGCCCCTATACACCCTACTTCATCGAAAATCAACCGGTCCCATTACACTACGCGTCCTTGTGTTAGGTGACTACTTTTTTGTTGTTTTTGAGACTTTTATAAACTAGTTAAGGTTAACCAATAATAGAGACAGGTTTCAAATTTCTACATAATAAATTCGTTAAACTGTTATCCCACATTCTTTCTGGCTTTAAACTATGTTGAGAATCGACATCGCAACATTACAGTACATTAAACATAATTTGATACACCGTAACACAACATTGGACAATCATATTGCATGGACAGTATAAGACGGTGTATATATATGTAACGCTGTATTGACTACGTACTTGAGAAAAGTATCGAAATCGAAAGGTTACCACACTATAATATATATGGGCATGCGATGAAGCAATTTATTCCTTTGGTGCCATCATTTATTATTATGCCGAGCCGGTGACTTATACGTATTCTCCTTTGTAATATGAACAAACATTCGTTTACTTTGTCAAAAAAAAATATGTACATTCATGTCCCAATTTCAAACACGTGTGTACAAGGCTACTTAAACCATATACTTATATCTAATTGTATGTGGATGCAAGTACTCACAAAAACTGAATGCATCTATGTATCTCAGTGACTTTTCATCTCTTTTGGCCTTTCCTGGGTAATTGCACATCAAGTGTACCGGAAATCAAAAGGCTTCTCTTTGTAAAAGACCTCATTCGTTTATTCCTTCCATCTCCGCGTGTAATACAAAATACAACTTTCTTGTAACAGTGCCTTAAGCGAAAAAACTACCACATCAGTTCAGTTCGTTTACTTGATTCCTGTTCCATGTCATGTCACATCACATCCACATCTTCTATCATCTTTCCCGTTTTCATGTACCTAATTCCACTTGTAGGCTCCTTGCAAATATGAAAGTTTTTGTAATGCTATGCTATATATATTCTTCAGCAGGAGATACGTATTGCTTACTGATTCTAGTGTGTTGTAATACTTATAATATCTATCGACAGTACTTACCAGTCAAGTACATACTATTTTTATGTGTAGTTGTGTAATGTATCAGGAAGAGGTTCAACGAATATTTACTTTGAGGATTTTCCCCAGCATGTTTTAGGTAATTTTACTTCATCAGGCTCAAATACATTTTGTGCACGGAGCACCATGTATGTTTTTCATCGATTTCCCCTCTTTCTAAACTTTTCCCTCTGTGAATTTTTCTTTATTGGCTTATTTTTTTTCTCCAAGATAAAAGTGTGTACCTGGCATAGGAGTTTAGACAGTTTTGGTTTTCGTAGAAGAGGGGACGGGGACGAGTTTGAGACCTTTATTACCTTGAGGCAGTGGCTCAGTTAAGGTGTAAGTAGGGCTTTTTGATGTTGGAATTCTTCGATGTCACAAGGTATACCGGGGTTTCTCGATGTCCCCTTACAAATTTTATCCGATCGTCCGAACTTTTTTTTATCAGTTTGATATTTATACTCATACGAAATGTTATTGAGATAATTTATAGCGAAAAGTGGACGGAAAGTAAAATGGAAAGTTTATTGGCCGCCCGCAAGCAAGCAGCTTATTATTAGCTGGAAGCGGACATATTTATAATTCAACTGATGTCCATACGATAATATTGAGTGAAACTATATTTTATCTAGGGAATTTCGGTTGCATCTTCTCTCCTACCATGCTCAATACTTGGACTTGATTTTACTTGATATACTTTATGTAGGCAACCTCAGGACAGCAGACAGTCTACTGCACGGCAAGGGAAAGCAAAAGAAATGCGCGTACGAAGACTGGAAGAAGCTTCTTGAATGGAAATGAGGTTTAGTGATAGCATACCACAACAACATAACGATTTGAATAAAAAGTCGGTCGCCGTTCTAAAAAAGGAAAGTATGAAAGTTTTGATAGCTCCGTTGAAGGACATTTAAAACCATTGATATGATAATGTAAGAGAACAGCTACATTGTCAGCATTGTCA
>JAANSM010001180.1:0-20281 GCA_036850725.1 Orchesella villosa | reverse complement strand
AGACAAATGTTATGTACATATATTTTCGAAATTATTCCCCTCCCAATTTGTTGATAAAAGTAACTGCAGGGATGATTAGACATTGAAATAACGATCGAGTCGAATTCTGAATGCAAACAGAAAATTTGATTAGATATGAAACCTCGAAGCAATATCTAAACTTCAAGCCTTTCTCATTCAAATGATTTTTTGAGTTTGGATTACATGAAGTTGCTTGATGAAATTGTAAAATATCATGCCATGTCTGTCCGCAAATTAACCGGCATGTCAAAATTCCTATCGTTGGTTAACTACCTCTGCTACTGCCAAAATGCACCTCTATTGAATAATTCCAGTTGCATCTCTAACGAGCATTGCAAAACTGATGGTTTGCTATCAAAGTATATGTAAAAAAATTGTTATCACGCAAAGGAACTTGGGAGTTTCCGCAACTCTGTTACATCCACTTCGTTATTCGTAACATAATTGTATCAGTATCATATGGGATAATCAAACTACCTATACACTTCCAATTAACATTTATTAGGGCATGCATGACATGATATCATATCGAATTGTATCCTTAAAATTTAGGGGATGTGGTGGGTTGCTTTTGAATCCACTTAACTATAAGCATCTATAGGTATTCCTCTCATTTAATACTACATCCCTACACGATTCATTAGAGACTATTAAGTAGGCATGCATTATACTTTAAACTATGATTGTTATAGTATTTGCGCTGACTTTGCAAATAAATCATGCGTAAAGCCGGCTTGCCTTTAAAAAAACAAGGCGAGGTATATAAGGAGTAGAAGAGGGTGATACACATTGATGATGTGATACGCTTTTTATTTACTATATCCTTATATGCACGTTATTCTGATGAAAAAGAGTTCAAAAACAAGTGGAACCTTGAATTTAAATAAAAAATGAAAGGAAATGGATTCAAACCGTCATGTAAGGGAATTTTGCACAGAGCATGACAAAAATTAAGCGGAACAATGCAGTTCAAATCCAAGATCCTCTTACTTTTCTTTCAAAAAATGAAAACAGCTAACAACAGCAACACATCATTGTGTACACCTGTCTGATTCTCTTCAACTAGATAAATGCGACACACTGTATCACATTTTACGTATTGTGTAGTATATTAGGCTATGGCTATGCATAAGTATATGTATGTACTTATACAGTATAAATATATACTTAATTCACACAGGAGAATGGAAAAGTTTAATAGAGTGTCTCAAATTACTTTTACATTAATTTTAGTTCTGCAATGAGTGAATGATAAGTAATTGGACAGCAATATAAACTAATATAAAAGAATTGTTGAAGTGCAATGAAAAATATTAAAATGCAGTAACCCAATTTTGGAACGAAAAAAAGTATGAATAATATATTTTTTATCCAACCCATTTGTCCTTGAAGACATTAGAACACATTTTACATGCGGTCACCATGTATAAGATAACACGCTATCTTTCACTTGCTATTTTTACCACTCTACTTTTTTCTAAATTGCTAATATCCTTTTTCGATAAAAAATATATGGCAAGGGTATATAAAAAGAGTTTAATAAGCCGCTTCTTCTTCATCAGCCAACTATGACGATGGGAAATGAGGTTTGGGGCTTGCATTGGATTTTGTATTGGACTTTTTAACTGAAATTGGTGATGAATATGATGATGATGATGAGATTTGAATTGCCATGTGATGATGGGCCGCAGGGCGTGTAAGTAATTACTTTGAAAAGGAATGTAATTTCTTTTTATAAATAAAATTTCTTGAAAAATGGCTTGAATTTTTTTTACCTTGCTTGTCTTTTCTTAGGATTTTTAATTCCTCCTCTTTTTGATACTCACGCATTTCTTCATTCCAATCTTAGTTAATCATCGCAATTTTAATTCATTGGGGGATTCATCAACTCACGCATAAAAAATTGACAAGGTTAAGCATTAGCCAGACGATAGTAAAACTGAAATTTCGTGTGCTAAAAATGACCATGGCTCTTTTGAACTTGGCAAAGCAAAGTACTATTCTGCTGTTGAGGGTGGTGTTGGGTTGGACGTTGGACAAATAAGTTAGAAGGGTAGCGGTGAAATGTCCATATATCACCATCCGCACCATCTTCCCCTATATTTCTATTTACATTTGTCTCGCAATATCGTGTTGTGTCGTGTGGCTATATAAAATCGTCAAAGTCAAGGTTGAGCAAGAAGGAGCAAGCCGAAAACATGTTTTGGCTCATCTTCAAACTTCAAAGGAGGGATCACATTCGATCTGCGTAAAAACGGCAATTTGTGTTTTTCTGTTGTGCATGCATAAATAAAGTCGATTAAACGCATGTTAAACGAAGTAAATGAACACGGACGGTACATGATACTTTTGACACAGAAGACGTTTACAATGCCAAAATTTATGCGAGCAGAGAGGTGAGCGGTGCACAGCAAGAATCATCATGATTCTACATCCGTATTTGTCGTTTTTTACTCTGAACGTAATGATGATGGTAATCACGTTGGCTATGCACGATTACTCGGCTTTACTGTAATTACACTCCATAAATATTTCTTTTGAAATAAGGAAATCAAAAGATGAAATATTATTTGTTGTTCTTCCCTCCACACTCGACTCATCTTCTTACATGCTAATCAAGGTCAAGCCCAAATTATGTTAGCGGAATTATTACAAATTATATTGTGCATACGAATTGTAAATTTTGAAGTAGTAGATTGTGTATAACAAAAAACAATTCATCAAAATTGATAATACAGCAAAAAATTATGGAGCCCTGCTGACAAGCATCAATAATCTGGAATTGGTTTTTGTGACGAGAATTCAGACGAGCTATATAAATTGATATCGACAGTTGAGCGTGTCATAAGATCAAACAGGAGGAAATTTTTTATAGGCTTAAAATGAACAAGCAAATCCAAGTTTGTCAATTCGGTTCCTTTTATGGACATACAATTATGTTCGTGTGATTGCGTCTTTACTTCATAATGAACACAGACATTTTTGTACGCATATTGCATAAGATTGACTTGAAGCCAAACTCAAGGATTTCAACAGCATAAATCTAGCCATTGAAAGACAATGAGATCGAATCTCTCGCTTAAAATCAATGCTAATGTCACATATGTTCATTGAATTTTCTATCAAGATTCAATGTGTATTTCACATGTCATGGAAAACCAAAGAATACTAATAATGTCTTAATTAACGCTTTTTAAAATGAAAAACTTACACCGCATGTGCTAGTAAGTATTTAGTTATAACTTCAGTTATACAACTTCATAACGTCATTCATTAAATATTCAAATTTCTGATTTTACGATCCTTAATTCAAGTGAATCCTAAAATCCTTTGGAAAGCAATGAAAATGGAGAGCCCTGGCTTACCACAAAATGACTTTATTGAGAAGTCACCTAATTACAGCAAGAGGCAAACATTTCCTAGCACCAATATCAATAGCTGAAGGTAATCTTGTTCACACGGTGTGGCATGGCATCAAACTGTGCATTTTATAGCCCAACGTGATTGGGCCCGTATTTTAAGTCCTGTATGAATACGGCACTGTCTTCTTTTTAGCTTTTATTTGATTTTTGTGCTTGTAATATATCGACAAACTTTTTATAATTTACATCGTCACAAAGAAAAAGGAATACAGTTTTGCATGTAGTAGGCATGCAGATAATGGCGATAGGCATAGCCGTAGGACAGCTAGCTGACAACTTATAGCGGTTAGTGTACATATTGATATACATTATGCAGTTGTAATACATTATCATGTTGTAGGGCAAGTGTATTGACTTTTTCTTTGAGACACATTGTTCAAATTGCTTTGCAGCCCAATATACTAACTACACAAAGCCATCAATAAAATGCTGACAGGAGAAACAAGACAAGGGAACGATATGCTTATAGTTGTCCACCTTCACATTTTTACATGACAATTTACTACTAGCAGCGAAAGCCGAGCACACCTCTCCACGCCATCGCATATAGCTTCCACTTGTTAGAGTTTCTATAAAACACGATTACATGAGAATAGCAATGCAATAGGCATAGAGGCAAGATATATCCAATACATGCTAATATATAAAAAGTAAAAACATTAACACTAGGTACGCTATTAGTTCATTGATGCATAAATCAAGTGATTTCATTTGAATGTTACGGGCCGCTGCTGTATGCAAATGACAAATGGATGCATTTTTTTCTAGATTATTTCATTTTTCTTGTAATATTCAATGATTGCACGTTCAATGCTTCTTGAAAATTATGTATGGGTTGATGATGGGGATGAATATGGATGACGAAAGTGTCGTCAATCTATGAGTTGTGAGGGCACTGGGCACACTTGCTCTCCTACTCTCCTACTACTATATCTACTATTCATCATATCTCAATGATAAGTTATTGAAACTAATCTAATGATGTATCAATGCTACTAGACACCACAAACAATACAATCATATTTTCTCACTAGAACATTAAAAAATCTGTATTTGCATGGCATAGAATATATATAAAACGTAATGTCATGATATACCTACATTATGAATACAGACAAGTGATAACTTCACAATTATTTTTTGCAAATGAAATTTTATTGCATATCTTTCAATACGTCATATTCCTCCTCTCATCATATCTTGATCATCATGAATATTCCTGTAATTTGCCCTTCTGTGACAATGGTCTAGTTTTGTGCGGGATGTAGAAACAATTAAATTCATTTACATGCACGAGATAGTCCTTCAATACCACGAACATAAAGAAATAGGACGAAAAATTGTTTAGATCAATAATTAACAATTTTTTTTTGTGAAAAGTTGTATAGGAAGGAAATTCTATTCTAATTAGCTTTTTGACTGATTGCGCGAGCTCGTAATGCGCTTGTTCTGTCCATGCGAAAAGTGGGTACATTTTGTGATTATGCCTGTATTTCTGCTCTTAAAAAATTGATTTGATAGATTCCGGGTTATTTATATTGCAATTCTAATAAGTTGCGCCAGAATGCTCAGCTATTAAGTAACATTTCATTTTAGTTGAAAATTGCCGATTTTTGCATGACATTTGTAAAACTTTCGCTCAAAATTCAGGAAACAATTTAATGCGGATGGACAGCAACCATTCTGAACTAGGCCAACTTAAATGGAATGGTTTTATGCAGAAATATCTTATTTGTAATATGAAAAAGGTCCTAATGGCTCCACTACCTAATGGTCGTTTTTCAGAACACCAAGTGTCAATTTTTCCTCGATCATGCTATTTCGCTATTACAATAATGACATGTTGCAAACGCAACTAAACGGTTAAAGTTAACAGTGTGCATCTTTTTGGCTCATATGAGATTACAAGAAAAAATAGGATAAAAAGTGAAAATATGATTGATGTGGAGTAAACCTCACAAGGGAAATGATCGTTTGATATTGGACCCCTCTGGCAATGTATATGAAGCTCTACATATAAATTTGATGTGATACAGTTAAGCAAATTGGTGCAATTTCTAAACTTCCGTCCTATTCACATTTACTTATATTGCCTTCTTGAGACTGGTCAGCAGTGTCGACCGATGCGTCCCGCAGAGTTCTTCTGTCTGGCTGACACTAAAAGCGTCAATTTACAACTAAAATGATGATGATGAGATGGAGATATTTTTGGGCACGTACATGAAAAATAATAGCATCACGTAACCAGATATATTTTAGTGACAAGGCAAAGGGTGTGTCGTCACCAACACCATATCATGATCATTTCTTATATTTCCTTTTTACTTGTGTAAAATTACGATATACATACGTGATCCTCACCGACTCTCAACTGTCACTCCAATTCTCCATGCATGTTAAATCATAACTACACCAATTGTTGGAAATACTCTAAAACTCAAAACCAAAATTTATTTTGCCCATTGACCGATTAATCTTATTCCTACGGACGACTCGTCATGTTTCATGTTACTTTCAAATAAATTGCATATAATGGTGAATGGGCATTATCAAAAAGCACCTCTCTGTTTTGTGATCATCAGTTCCTTAACATGTGATTCAAGATTCAACACTTTTACCACAACACACTTCAGCTCAATTGTCTAATGAAATAGCACTTTGTATCTCTTAGACTTTTTTGTCCTCTCAGTAAGAAAATCGTCATTGTCCAATAGCACATATTTTGTGCGTGTCCAATCTGAGAAATAAGTTGTAAGCAGTTGTGATAATAAACGATGTAATATTTTTGCTAGCCATCATTACTCACTCACTTTTTTTCTAAATCCTACGCACTTGTTGAATCATGTTGAATATAAAGAAAAACGCACAAAGGGCCTGCAATATTTATAGGTGGTACATCGCGTAACATATCATATTGCAATGCAACTTTTATCAGTTGCAGTCATCATCATCCTCATATATCACCGTCATCATGGGATCATGCATTTAGTTAAGAGAGCCACAAGGTATAGTGCAGCAACAGCTCTTGACACACATAAAAATAGCAGAGATGAATTAGCACTTCTTTTTCTTCTACCAAAGAAAGCACTATATGATGATTGTGAATTACTAAATTCATATTATCGAAAGTCTCTCATAATCTACTAAGATTAGGATGTCTTTTTTCCTAAAAATATTTTTTTGTCTTGAAAGGAAAAGTGATGATGAGGTGAGATGTGAGAGATGCGACAGGCAAAGAAGAAAAGAAAGGAGAGAATTTGTATATGGATGGACGCAATCGTAAATAAATAAATAATAATAATGTGCTGTTATTGCAAAAATTATGATGATCATGATGATTGGGATGATTGTCCCTTCTTTTTCTCCCATTTATTCATGTCCGCTCGCAGACCATAGAACACCTGCTTATGTGGGAGTTTTTCTCTTGTTAACAAAAAGAGTCTCCATTTTAATAAAAAATAGTAGGTATTCACAACGCACAACAAGTGTAACAATAACTAATAACAATGTGTATTGTTATTCTCAGTTTTGTTATGGAATACTTGCATTACAGACTATGGACTAAAGGGCTTTTGTCAAAATATTAGCAAAAAAGGCTCTCTCAGCGATTCAAAAACATATTTTGAGTAAGATGAAGGAGTAGTCTTGTCGTTTCTTTTGCAGCAACAATATTTGTTGTTAATTGCACGTTTTATAATACTCATTTTTGAAAGCTGTTATTAAACGTTTTTAAAATGTTTGGGTAATGGGAGACCTAACCCTGTGACCTCATGTCATTCATTCACTCATTTTATTTACGTTTGCCCTGTCGCGTACCAAACACAAACGTCGTCCCACTTTACATTTACTTCTTTGCTTTTAGTGAAATTGGATATAGAATCATATTTCAGGTTCTTTTCCTATATGATTATTATTTGCTCTCGTTACGTCATGGAGGGACACGTACATCACAGCTTTTAACTGATGTGCATATCATATTATGGATGCTATTAGTATCAGTTTATTTTGTCAGTTTGGGTGGGAGGAAAGATAAAAATGATGTATGAATAAAAAATTGAATAGTATTATTATCCCTCATTGAGTTTTGCTTATTGATATCTCTCTCTCTTGTATTTGTTCTTATTTCTGTGTAGGAGCTCATTTATGTGCCTATTATCTAATTGAGAAAGCCAAAAGAGAAGAGAAACCCAACAGTTCATAATATGTCATACAAATTGACGAATTAGACTAGGTGAGCATGTCTCATGGGTGGTCTCTCTGACACCGTCCTATGTAAAATAGACAGCGCTCATTGATTTATCATCTTTTTGATGGTTGTACTCTTCTTGTACTCATAAACAGTTGATAGATAAATGAGGATTTCTGTTTAATGAGATAATAATCAAAGGGTTTTGCCTGATTGCACTTGTCTAGTAAATCAAAAATGTTTTGCGGTACTCATTATTGTTGAAGGTGTACCGATCAATTACGAGCTACGAATATACCTAAATTTGCTGAACCACAAGACTGGATACTTGATAAAATTGTGGATATATTTATGTATGTATGTATATATAGCTGATGCTGCTGATGTGTGCTAGACATTTACAAGTACAAATAGTTTACAACCGGCTATATATACTCTGACTCTTTTCCGTGTCTTTAGCAATAATTTGTTGCTGAAATTGCTTCATGTTTAATTAACATGTGAATTTAAATTATCCAATTACATTGTTCCCTTTATTTTGGCTAATTTAAAATACTCAAATCGAGTACAATTCTATTTGCGTATAGCGGCATGAACATGTGTACTCTATTCTACTTTAAGCCAAGCAGTAACATTTTCTAAGATATTACTTCCATGATTATACATGCTAACCCGGCATTTTCGTACAATTTACTGCTGGCATATTGACTCAAATGTGATTTCTTCTGCCTTTGTCAGAAAAGTTTAAATAATATATAGAATGTATAGTGGATTAATACTATAAACAGGCGTTTACATTCAAGTAATAGTGGTGGTGGATTATGTATTGCATTGGTATGTAAACACTAGAGTAAACTAATGCCATAGAAAGTGCATCATGATGTTAGAGCAAGAGTTCACCATACAAGGCAACTAAATCATATCAGCAAATCACAGCAACAGCATAATATTAGCTATTAGCTGCACTTCTTTTGTTTGTGATCGGATCGGGATCGCCCTTTCATCATCATGTCAACTCATTCATTTGAGGTGACCAACTAGCTACATTACCTACGTACGCTTTACACTAGCGACCACATCATCATATCATATCATGACTTTCCAAACCATATAGAGGAATGCCTACGTTATAAATACATCGATAGCAATCAGCAATAGCAGGTCATAGGGATATAGAAAAGGATGAAAAGTGAGACCACATAATTTGTAACGTGATCTTATTGTGCGTACGTGCGAATACGGAGTGTGTGAGTAGCCAGATCTCTCTGCTCTGCATTCATTGCTGAGTGCATATTTGCATATAGCGTCCAACGCCCCTCATTCAAAAAAATGTTGAAAATTCACCTAAGGTCTACACTCTGCTTTGACTAAAGCCATCCATCCACCACCAACCCCCACTTCTTTTTCTCGCTCAAACGCTCGAACCGCAGGTCTCCTTTAAATATTAAAACGCTGCACTACACAATACAATATAACTTATGCATCATATTCAATATTGGTTCGCCTCTGGTAAAGACAGACCAAATGCAGTGGTTCGATATCAGTTTATAGTTGTAGTGTACAACTTTGTATCTTTGAAGCACGAAAGTACATGCGCTTAATTGTAACAGCGTAAGGAGCACTACCGATATGATAATGATATAATAATGTCAACTGCCAGTTTCTTGTACTCCTTTTTTGCCTTTCCCTCTATTCAAGTCTATTCCATATTGCGCTATACTAGATCAGATATGCATTTGGCTATACTCGTGTGGTTTTTTTGGCACCCTTCAATAAATTCAAAAGTGATTTCTGATGTTTTTCACGTAGGTATTCCATAATAGCTCTGGCACCCTCTCCACCTCATATACATTTACTAAGATATTTGATGAACTCCAAATGTTATCAATTGATAGACTGTTCAGTTCTCACTAAAGAAATTTGTTGAATGGACTTCCCTCACAAGTTTTTAGTGTTCATCGTCACTCGTCGGTCATCGATCTTTTCCCCCTTCGTATTCTAAGGCAACTATTAAAGTCTATTGCTTCAATTCAAAGGGATCAATCGTGATTCAGAGAAATATATATAATGTATGCAAATGCCATAATATACCTATGTCAACGTAACAAACGCTTTTAGAGAGATCGGAGACTTGATGGTCTTGAGACGGATATTGGTCATTGCGGCTGCTTGTAACATGTAAGTACCTTGCAGATCGTAACCAGAACCAACCACCATAAATTCCTGCTTGCATTTACCATTTAAAGTTTGCTCTTGTTTTTTTTTATTTTCTTGGATGGAGGCCTAGACAATGTGTCGCGCTCCTCTTTTTTGGCATCTATTTTGATACAGATCACATTAGAAATCAGGATTTGAATGCACACATTCTTCTGCAATAACTATGTATACAATTCAATTGTTTTTTTTCGTCTGCTTGACACGATGCAATTATGAATGACAAATGCTGTAATTCATATTGCACTCCATTATTACCCGTGACAAGCAATTCAAATTGAATGCTAATGAACATCGCTCGCGCTCTGCTATTTCTAGATACTACCTAGCATACACATCTTTACTCATACTATTTAGTAGATACTTAATTACGCACATTTTCAAAACTATGTGTTTAGAAATCGTCTTCATAAGCAAGCGAAATTATTGCGTTCAGCTTACCGGTTGAATGTCATTTTTATTATTCAATTTCATTCACCCAATTCATTCATTTTGTCAACTTTGGCAGTTCACTTACCCCTAATGTTTTAATAGAAATCATTGTCATAACCAATAACCTTTTGCTTGTTGCTCCTTGCGTTTATGTATATTTGCGGCTATATGATCAAAGGCAGAGTAAGTGTTGGACAATACAGGAAAGAGAGGAGAAAATTAATGGCTTTTCAATTATTGCTCTATAACGGCCTGTTTGACTGAAATTCTCTCATACTTGCTCTTTTCATATTGCATGTCATGTCACTTTTTCATCGTTGCAGGTCTGCTACAATTACGTCACCAGTAATCCAAAAGCACGAGGAATAATATGACGAATGGCATGTAAATCATAATACTACACATTTAAGAAAACCAAAGCAAATCAAGTTTAATAGTAGTCACATCACATGGCAAAACCAAGCTACAGTTACATTCAAAGTGTAAGCAAATTTGCTTTGGGCAATTATATTGACGATGATAATAGAACTACTGCCGCCTTATGGGTTTGTGCCTGTGGTGCTCTTGCAACTTGCATCTACATGAACAATGCATACCTAAATACATGCATGTTTGAGGAGGATATTTTTAAGGAAAAAGAATTCCTATGCAAATTACAGGAATTGCAGTAATCACCAGTTTGTGCATTATTGTTTGCGTCTGCTCTCAACAAACTCTTTCATCTTTTAGTTACACACGCGGCTATGTTGTACAGTATGTGGCACTCTTTATTAGACTTGGTGCGCTAACGAAATAGTATGATTGATTCAGGTCGGACTGATAATCATTATTATGGGAGCTATGCAAAAGCGGCTATTTTTGCAGGCAAGTCAAGCTCATTGTTTCTTTTCAAATTCAAAAATGAATAGAATTGCAAAAAATATGTAGGTACTTACGACATGACATAAGGACACAGCTTCTAAAAAAAGTGTGTGCGTAAGAAGCGCAAATAAAATGAAATTATTTTTTAATAATGTAGTTCATTCCATCCGTAAAAGCAGTTGTGCGTTTGTTTTGTTGTGGTGCGCGCGGTAGGTAGGTACAGAAAGTTGTGTATAAATTTGCAATAAAATTATTATGCATAGACATTGGAGATTGGAGTGAGAGTAGTTTGTAGTTGGAGTAAAAAAGGCGAGCCGGTAGATCTTGACTTGGGCTTTTAGACTGTCGCAATCCTCCCTATTCTTCTCATTCATTGAATACTCCGCTTTTACAAGATGGAATTGATTTTTGTGTTTGTACCCAACCTTAAAAAAGCAAGATGATGATGATCATGATGATGGAGAGATTATGTAAATTGTAATAATAGAAATTCGACTTCCTTTGTTTACTTTTGGTTTGGTGTTGCAGCCATCGTCATCCGTGTGGGTGGGATTCTTTATTTCAAAAAGCGATTTAAGGAATTACGTTTCTTGAATTGCTTAATCGCTTGCTGATTGTTATTTAAATTAGCATCAGTCACTGAGAGTGAAAGAAATTAATGGTATCCTTTTATTCAATGATGATGGCATGAATGAATCAAATGAGTGCAAATGCTAAATGGCTCTACGCGTGTACCAATATAATGTATCGCAATTCGCAACATACCGTCCCAATGCCTAACAATTCCTTTCCCATTTCATTCCGTGTCCCTAAAATAAAGTCTGCAACAGCAGCATCGGTCGGTGAACAACATTACGTGACTCTGATCTTGCACTAGATCAGTTTTTGCCTTTTGCGTGTCTCTCTCCTTTTCGAAACAAGAGGGGACGCAATAGTTGCAGCAGACACATATTTCATTTTGATTTCAATCATTTTACACTTTGTTTGTATAGCTTTTTAACGAATGCGGCTTGATTGAGCTTGCGTTTTGCATTTCATTCACAAGTTGCATTTCTGGAGTGACTAAAAGTATGCAACTAACTAAAGCAAAACTTGTGCATGCAATGCAATCAATGGAAATGCAGTTGCCGAAACAGTCATTCATTTCATTTGACTGTTTGTCTGTGTAATCTATAAAAAAATCTAATCATTTTCATGCTCTGCTACTGAAAAAGTACAACGTTCGTTTTGTTCTCTGGGCATAAAAAATGTGTGTATGAATGTGATGTGATGTTAATCATACGTTGCACGTAATGTACGTGTTGCAAAAAAAAACAAATGTTTGCACACTTGTTCTGTCGATAATGCTAGTTTAGTCTTGAGCAAATAGCCTAAAACTTGTATAAATCTAAATGCATCTTGTTTATTCACTGCTCACGCTCACATGTGCGTGAAAACTACTGTTTTATCAACAATCTTTTGGTGTACCAATATTGTTGGTTTGCTAAATCGTATAGAAGCTGTGAGATAAAATAGTCAACTCAAAGTAGATATAGATGTTAATTGTTTTTTTGGTGAGAATGATTATGCAATTTTAATTAACAATGTTCTGTGAGAAGTTTTACCATGATATTTGTAGCAAGTTGTACAAGAAGCAACAGCAAAAACAATTAGGACGGTACGTGCATGATTATATCTAGCTGCAGGTGATCAAATAGAAAAACTGTTTGCAATTATGTGCTAATGTAGATATTATGAGATTTAATTGATAATATCGTTGGTGTTGACAATTTACTCAAGCAATTTTATGATGCTCAGCCTTGAGAAAAAATTGACTTGGTATTTTAGAAATAGTTTGCTGCCATTATCTTTTGGTTACCTATAAAAAATTACAATTAACTCTAAAGATCTGCTTGACGTTTACGCGTTTACTGTTTAGTGCTGGGCGCCTGGCTGTAAAAATGTTTCTAGTGGTATCAGGTTGATGAGTTAAATATTCATGAAATGCTGTAGCAGCTACAATTTCTGTGAAAACATTAAAATGGCTAAGAATATATTGAACTAGGGAAAAACGAAGGCTGTTTCGATCACGGATTGAGACTATAACAATCAGTTATACTTTTATATTATATATTGCGGAAATATGAGTCATACAAGAAAAATAATGCGTGTTTTAGTTTAAACGGCTAAATTGTTCACTAGCCAATCGCTACTGTTTAGTCTTCCTCTGATAAATCTTTGAGATTTCGTCAAGTAGTAATTTTACTTTTTTTTTACACATTTTTCGCTTTCATGAAACGCATTTTCGGCAATTTTTAGTAGTACAAAAAGCAAGATCAGTTTTATATCTTCAATATCTTCCTAAATGTATGTAATTTTTTTGCAGCTTCCGTAAGAATTGGCCAAAATTGTAAGAAAATTTCACCAAAAGACTATTTGTAACTTTTATTGCTTGAGTTGAAGTTTTTTTCTGTATAAAATCATCTTGTTTCGATTCAATGCAACTCACTTAAATAGTTAATAGTGTACATATATATAGTTTATTTCATGGGGCCATGCTACTGCACACTTAAATATCTGTTGCAAATTGCTAATATGAAATAAATGAAACACAAATCTCAGAAACGAACACAAATACAAAAATAAATGACTATATAAATGCATAGCATACGATAGTAATTGCTTTGATACTTTGGTCATATTCGTAGCATACAATGCAACAAATATAATATTGCATGGATTTTCTAGTAAGATATGTAGAGGTGACCGAAAGTTAACAAACCCAAAATTATCGTGTTCGTATCGTTTGGTTTGGATGTAAGGGGAATGCAATTGCACCGACAAAAAATAGAACAACCAAAATGCATTTGCTGATAAAAACAATGTAATCAACCGTTTTATAACTTTAGAAATTATTGTTACTTAACCCTAATTTTAGAGGCGAGATTGCTTTGACTTACTTTAAAAGTGACTCATGCAAAACTGGGCTGAGTACTTTTTACACGAATATTTCACATGTATTTTAGTTATAATTAAAATTCCAAAGCCAAATTGCTGTCACTCTGCAAAATTTTATAAAACTGACGATAATTTGATTTTGGTTTGTACTTATGGCTTTTATTAATCAGTTGGCATATATTTTATGAGTAATTAAAGGAGTTTTAAACTTCCCTTTGCATGTTAAGTAGAAGTTGATAGAAATGACGGATTGTCTAAAATGAGAATGCGAGTTCTCTATCAATATGAATTAAGCGAACTTCAAATCAACATTATTTGAATTAGAAACTGTATACGGTCATTTAGGTATCTATTTTAATGTTTTAAATGAGCTACTTTATGCGTCTACATTTTTTCAATAATCCATCCAGCCCAAAGCTCAACTCTGTTTGTAAAACCGAGCTCAAGTAACCGGTTTATATTTGACTTTTGATTGAAATGATCAAATACACCGCAACAACATCGCGCAAAACTCATGTACAGCAAGGATATACGTACTTGTAAAACCAATAAAAAGGAGAAATAATGGGTATTAAGTGACCGGGTAATGTGACCACATCGTTATAAAAAACTTGAGCTTAATATGCTAATTATGTACTGATGCTGTCAGCAAAGAATTCAAAGTCAAATAGAAAACCCATGCAAGAACCAATCTCATGAATTTTTATCTTTTACTCTCGCACTCACTTATCATCATCATATCATCATGATTATGGATGCAGCGAAGAGAAATATTCCAAGAAAAAAACAGTAACCGGTCAATGAAGAAATAAATTTAAAATATTAAAATTCCAACCTGATCTCTCAGATATAGAGTTCATTGCTAACAACTTCATGATCATCATCGCCATTCAGTGCATGTATATATGCATGTCCTGTTCTCAGACGCTTTTGCCTTTTTTGAGTGACAAACGGAGGTGCTTAACATATAGAGCCTATATCTTCCGCCGCCAGTAGTGCTCACAATTGCATGTTCTTTGCCAAATCCAACACCAACTGAAAGCCAATTAAATTACAATAACGCTACTATTAGCTAATAATCGCAGGAATTATCAAGGAAATTAATTGCTCTTGTAGCAACATTTAAAAAAACAAATTATGGCCAATTTCCTCCCAATTACAAGAAGTTGTTTCCCATAAAAATACGTGGAAATTAGTTGTTGTCCTAATAGTGAAGAGATAGGTACAAAAATAAATGATTTAATGTTTACATTTATTGTCGAGATAAGCCCTTAACTCATCTATGTACTTATTTGTATAATATGCTTTCCGTGATGTTGGATAATGTACTTGTGTATAGGCACTCTGTGTGAAGATATGTTCTCATAATATGCTTTTATGTGACTATAATTACAATTGCTGAATTTAATCGGTTTATGAAATGCCACTGTAATTAATTGGCATTCTTGTAAAACATATACATGGAGTATTTTTTTGTAGAAAAAATGGAAAGTTACCCTTTCCTTCACTGCAACTGCATTTTGACTTTTGACTTACTTTGTGCATGGTTAATTCACTCACGTTATGATTAACGGGGACAAGGCAAAAAGGTATAAAAATGCATTTTCTCGTACTGAAATAGGCAGTCTAAAAGTTGCTTGACATATTACGCTCCACTAGCCAAAAAACGTTTTTAAAAATTATAATAATATATATCTATAAACTTTTTCATATATGAAGAGGAGAGTTAGAGTACACAATACGCCATTAATGGGACGGTACAATGTTCTTATCGTTCGTGGGTGTCGTCTCCAATTTCACCATTTTCAATTAACAGGTCATGTCTCTCTTATTGTGCATACAAAAATGCACATTTTTCTCCTCTCCTCCACTCCACCAGCAAATAGAAAAAATGTTTAATGGGGGTACATCCAAGTAAACTTGTTCTATCTGTTGCAAGTGCAACCCAGCACATTGAAATTGCAAGCCGTTTACTTATCTCGTGTGATGATGATGATCATCATCATGATGAAGAAGATGATCCAATAATTGGCTCCAATTTTCATTCAACTACAAAAAAATTAACTAGTCAAGTCATGTGGTGAGGTATGTACGAAGGTATTTAATAAATACCTAAATAGTCTCTTGTAGAGATGCTTCTCATCATCAATACTATTTTAGTGACTGCTAAATGGATAATAAAATGGAGCTGAAAGTTATAACCTGCCACCTTACAATGGCTACCTTTTACGCTTACAACTGATAGTGAAATTTAATGTACTTATACTTTGCACTTCTCAGACAAGTTACATGGACAGATCGTCAAACTTCAAAACAAGGTCACGATCTGTCTAACAATATATATACGTTCCCACACACCGTCCCCTTCATCACCATCATTCACTTCATTTATATTGTAAAAACAAAAACATTACTTTTAACTAAAAAATATGGACACGGAGATTTCAAGAGCGGCACTTCATTTTTGTGTAAAAAATGATAGTATTTATTTTAACGTTTTTCTGCTGAAAACGAGCTGTTGTTTGGAGCGAACGCGTGCCATTAGCCGTTGGCAATAAAATGTTCAATTACAATGATCATAATTACAGCGAAAAAGAAAAGTTACATATTATATTTATTTATACTTATATATTTTCCAAACATTGCGACTTTGGTCGTGACTTGAGAATTAACATTCACTTCTGTTCACCGTTCATGTGTGACCGAGACCGACGACCGAATATGCTACAAAAATTATTGTAATTGCAAATTTTCTGCACCAAAAATATACATGTTTTAAAAGAGACCTCTGACTGTTGTGCATGAATTGGCAAAAGGCAAACAAATGAAATAGACAGGTTAATTGTTGCTTCTTCTTCGTCATCATGAAAGAGAGGATAATTTATATGGTTAATTTAATAATCAACCGCATGCTGTGAACGAGTCAGTTTTAGGTTAGAAAATTCTTGCTTGCCACCAACAAACTTAACCCATTAGATCATCTCTTGAGCACACTACATCCTAATCATTTTAATCGTTATCACACACAGAGATCCAGAGTCATTCTCATAAACAACGAGAGAATCTCTATGCTTCTTTAACGTACAAATATTTACATGTACTAATTATCAAGAAAAAATGATGATGTAGTATAAATCACAAGAAAATAATCTTCCAAAATGAAAGCAGTTTGCATTGCATTGTCTTAAATTAAAATTAGCTCATAATTTCCTTCTCAAGACAGCGTGAACTACTAATCCTGTGAAAAATGCACATAAAAATGTGAATGGTTGTCAAAATAATTGAAGAAGATCCGAATTCATGAGGGCCAGGCCAGGATCAACAGCTAATCTGTTACTCGTCGTGTCTACTCGAAAGATGTCTTCTCATCTCTTCTTCTTCTTTTTGTTTATCAAGATCAGAAGCACTTGCTCATCAATGCCGTAGATTGCTATGGGAAACGGGCTTATTGGGATTCGATGGAATTGTCCGATATACCATGGTCTCCCGTATTACAATCATATTTAAATACTCTGCTTGCTCATGACTTGTTGTAATCCAAATGTTCATTGTTCACACTGTTCACGTTTTTGCTCTTGAAAGAATAACTTTTGTCATCATAATCGTTTCACATTTTTATTTGCAAGGAGCATCCCAAAGTGATTTATGCATATGAGTAGTTAGTATATGTGAATGTGATGTAGGTAGTAGGTAAAGCACGGTTGGGAAAACAATTATTCATTTAAAATTGCAGATTATGCATTTGTTGCAGCACCATAAACAATCTATCTGCATACCACGTCATGGCAGGGGTGGATCGAAAAAATTGTGATGATGATGATGAGATGCACATTGTTGAGCTGGCTGAAAGTAAACTTGGCAATGTGGAAAATGTAGACATAGACATAATTTTTAACGCAGAACAAACTTTTTTTAAAGGTCTTGCCCTGCTATCTGATGTTATAGAAATGCATATGAAATAGAGAATATAACGCAGTCAAAATTTTTCTTGTTCTGCAATGCATCACAATTCAATTCAGTACGCTCTTGGTGCAACTTTCAAAGAAACGTGAACTGAATATTAGATCATCAATACATATCTATCGTCCCATATTAACTCAACCGTTTTCTATACATTTTTTTCATTAATTTGAATGAAAACATTAAGATTACCATATTTTATTACACTGAATTCACTATGTGTTTAGATGTGTTAATTTTGTAAATTATCTCATTCCATTCTTTACACCCAACGTAACTGCATCTTTCTATCTCTACCCGTCACCCGTATAGTAAACTACTATTTGAACTTTTTTGTCGTGAGAAGATTTAACAAGTTTTTACTCCTACCTAAATCAAATTATTTCACCGGTACGGTGATTGCATCTATGAAACTAACTGCTTCCCAAAGTGTTCTCATCAATTTTATAGCTATTTCTTCTCAAAAACCATTGATTTTATGGAATCTTGGAATTGTTTTCCAAATCTTAATTATTTAAAGTATATATAATGCTTGCTGGTGCTGCTGGTTTAGGTTAGTTTTTCAATAATTTTGGGGTTGCTGTTTGGTTAGGATGACCCGATGACAGGGATAATGATGATAAGAGTAAAAGTAAAATGGTGTATAGCAGTTCAATTCTAATATACAAGAGACGATGCAGTAACAGTTAGTTATGTTTACGCAATATCTTGTCAACCATCACAGGTTGTTTATATGAAAAAAGGGAGACGATGAAGTGTTGAAGATGCTGTTATTCTTACCTGATCGTGATTGCTTTATAGTTTAATTTCCTTAATGACACTGGATGCCTTCAAAAAGGGTAAATATACAGGAGTATATAGGGCATAAAAAAGTATAACGAAATTCGCAGAGAGAAAGAGAATTCGCCACGATTACAGTTTATGTCCCAGTCCCGTAATTACTGGTCAAGCTTGAAGAATGTTGAATTGAATATGTTGATACAACTGATTTATTATCATGCTGCGTTCTCATCTTTCCATATATCTACAACATGTAAAATAATGGTCAATCAATGGTAAAATAATTACAATTAAATAGCTCAATTGAATGATAATCTTGAGCAGATCAAGAGTAGCATCGTCAGTTCTCAACATACACAAGGGTACACTAAATATTCAAGCAAAGTACTTAATATTATTCCTTTCTATTGTCTTTTAGCTTTGTGATGAATGAGACAAATTTTTAAGGTGACCGTTCACTCTTAAAATTATTACCATTTGAAGCAATTGAACTACTACTACTGCTGCTTACTCTATTTGCATTTTTTGTTTCGAGCTAATTATTTTTTCGTGCAAACTTTTGAATAAAAGCTATATCTCTCGCGTCTTTTGATAACGAAAAACAGTTTTGCTCTCCAATTGCATTTTTCATGGTTGTAGATCACCCCCAACTTGATGGTTTATTATGCAGTGTACGCTGGTACTACTGGCAATCATATCATTACGTCCATATAAGTATGTGGGTGCAATCTGCAATCTATTTCATCTGCAAATAAAGACTTCAAAAATGTGAGCAAACAAATAGAAACACAAAGGGAGACCAGGTGATTGATGGAAACGATGAGACTGGTTGACGAGGTCAAGAATTCAATGCACTACACAATATTTTATCATCATTACGTAAATAAGATCATTTAGGTAGCTACCTACCCATTTTCCTTTTGCTTTGCATGTCACACTTCCATCAATGAGAATGAGATGCATACCTCCATACTACCTTCACACTATTCCATAACCATTGTTTGACATGTAGTCGATTTGTGTTGACCACAAACGAAAAACAAAAAAAAACATTTTTGTCAACCAAAGTCGGCTTTTTTGTGACGTTATCCAATTGAGAATTGCATATTATGCTACGCATTCATTGAGAATGAGAGGTCAAGATTATGTTCGATTGGCAGTTGGCAATAAGTATGGCTTTGATATATTCTTTTTCTTAATTTTGTCATCACTTTTTTCCCATACGTATCATTTTCAGCTGGCATCAACCACCAAACCAATTGCAACTCTGCGTCACTGACCACTTGCCAATTATTTTATGACGGTAAAAAAGGATAATTGGCGATGTGTGTCGTATAGTTGTTGCATCAAATAGTTAGTAGTAATTTTAATTGCACTTTGAAAAAAGACTAAACTATGTAGCCAACTCACACGTTACTACCAACAGGCCCTTATCCTCAGTATATATTATGTTACCATTTTATTTCAT
>JAANSM010001179.1:0-20281 GCA_036850725.1 Orchesella villosa | reverse complement strand
CGGAGGCTACACCTGAGAATTATGCATTAAATGACTTTTTTCTTCAAAGGCTGAAACTAAGTACAGAAACCTATGTTCTCAATGGGATCTACAGAAGTTTAATTAGTGCGCTCACCTCCTTTGTTTCCATTGAAGATGCGAAGCTGAACAAAGTGATGCGAAACTTGACAGAACTTCATCCACAGGATTTGGACATAAGCAATTTCCACTGGGATAATTTAACGAGAGCGAGACAAGAGCTGGGGAGGCTCAACGCGTATTCTTCTCCGCTTGGGAAACTCACTTGTATGAAAAGAACTTTGAGATATTTAAGGCCGGAGCCTTATCCAGAGTAAGTAAAGATATGAGGGAAATTTAAAAATAGAAATTGATTTTTTTAAATTTTTTATTTGATTTTTTATTCCTCTTTTTTTATTTTAGCACGGAAGGTTGCCCTTTATCAGCCGATGAGCTTATCCCAATTTGGGTTTACCTCGTCGTAAAAAATCCCTTAGGGAATTGGATGGCTCAGCTGGAATTCTTACGCCACTTCCGCTTCTCCTCTGAGGGCTTAAAAGACAATGAGAATAGCTTTTATGTAACGACATTAGAAGCGTCTCTAGAGCACCTCCGTTCCGGTAAAGTTTTGGGTATTTCCGAAAGCGAGCGGGATGTTGGGATGCCTTGTGACCTGGGCGAAGCTTGGCTTCAATCCGTTCACGCGAGAGCAATGGAAGTGGTTGATTCCCCTTTGGGAGAAATGTTTGATGTGATCCGCTTAGGGAATGTTCCAAGGCTCGAGGAGCTCATTGAAGATTACGAAGTTGAGAGGCGAAACCAGCCTCAAGAGAGTCCAAAGAAATCCATCGATTTGCAAGGGATGTGCCATCCCCTCTGCCAATGTGAGCGTTGTGTAAAGTTTATGAGGAAGAGTGTAAAGAAAGCTGAAGAAAAGATGCCATCTGCTTACAATCTGAAGACTAGAGATGGACTCACAATGCTTCATGTTGCGTGTATTTACGGCCGTCCAAAAATTGTTGAATTCCTTATTGAATCAGGAGCTGATTTGGAAGCGAAGGATACAGATGTATGTTCTTTTAATCTTTAAATTTCCCACATTTATTATGAAAAGTACCCCTTAAATAATTTATTTTTATTTTGAACTTTTTTCTTGTTTCTTTCTTTTTCAGGGAATGACATCACTACATTTTGCAGCCAGCCGTGGACATCAAAACGCCCTCCTCCTTTTATTAGACGCTGGCTCCCAGATCGAGCCCCGAAACATCGCCTTAAATACCCCTCTCCACTTAGCCGCTCAGAATGGTCATGAAGGCTGTGTTAAAGCTTTGATCTACGATGCCGAACACTCAGGAAAGAAAATCCATGTCAGCGCCAGGAACCAAAAGGGAGATACTCCTCTTCACTTCGCATCCCGTTGGGGTTTCCAAGGAATAGCTCAGATCCTCGTTGAGCACGGAGCAGCAATAAGAATCCACAACATTCGTCACGTAACTCCTTTAGATTGTGCTCATGATATTCACATCCTAAAAATCCTACAGATGATCTTTACGAAGAAGATCTTTAGTTGAAATGAATCACGGAGATTTCATCAATATCGAGATGGTCCAAAAGGAAGATTGTGGAGGGATTGTTATGCTCATCACAGAGCCACAGGAGCCTCCGCCCGTCGAGGAAATTGGGATGAGCGGTGCGCCCACTCCAAATGGGATTAATAATCGGAGTGGAAACAACAGTAGGAATGCTAGCCGCCCTCAAAGCAGGGCAGGAAGTAGAGTGCCTAGTAGAAGAAGTAGTACGACTCAAGTGCCTGATTTGGTCCCTTCAATGATGAATTCAAATTTAAATTTAAATTCAATGTCTGTTCCTGGAACGGGTGGGATTGGAAGAAGTAGAAAAACTTCCACCATTGTCAATCCATTAAAAGGGATTTCTGAGGAGACAACAAAATGTCTTCAAGACGTGGCTAAAAATTTGGAGCAGGATTTGCGACAATATAATAGCAATCCTAATGACACTTTTGTGCAAAATAATAACTATAATAATAGTTTTTTGGGTGCGGTAAATGCTCTGGAAGTGGATGAGGAGATGGAAAGACATGTGCGAAAGATTTCCGTGCAAAGTTTGGAGGATTGTAGGATTGCTTCAGCAGAATCCGCTTTTTCTGGGCTGTTAGCTGTGGAGTGTACGAGAGGTAAGAAAGAGAGAGAGAAAGAATCTTAAATCTTAATCATTTTGATTGGAAAAAACTTGTTGGATTAGGATAATAATAATAGCTTTATATTTTCTATTTTTTTCCTTGTTGTAGAACGTGACATTCGTAAAATCTTCACGGCAATCTCCCATCAAGACTTTCCTCTAGCTTTATTCTACCTCGGGATTCCAGCAGAGGAGCTAACTAATCCGGACAATGAACTTGAGTCCGTAACTAAAATCCCTGTTTGCCATCCCCTCTGCCCGTGCACGAGGTGTGTGGCGAAAAACGCTGGGTTAGGATTAGGCTTGGATATAAAAAATCCAGAGGGATATACTCCGCTTCATATTGCTGTTGTAAACCACCTGGCCACTTTGGTTAAAATACTTATTCGCTATGGAGCGGATGTCAATTTGGAATCTACGATTGGGAAGAAGACGCCTTTATGCATTGCCAAAGAGAGGGGCTTTCATGACATTGAGGATACGCTAGAATCGTGCGGTGCTACGACCACAACGAGTTTTGCCCTTGAGGAAACGAATGATTTTTGGGGCAGAGAATAATCATTATAATGATTTTTTTAAATGAGATTGATATTACTCTTTAAGATTTTTAAATTCCGACTGATTTTTACAAAATGAGAAAGAGCAGCTTTACTTTTTTTAGTCGTATGAAACAGGGTATATATTTGTCATGTCGGACAACGACGCCGTATAGGGAACGTGAGCAGCTAAAAAATAATTTAAATTTTAAGAATTTTACCAACTTATTTTTATTTAAAAAATACATATCATCAATATACGAGTATACCCACGCATAAGTTTTCTGTATATATTTATAATATAATTTTAACTATTTGTTACTAAACTATTTAAGTCTTCCAGTTTTCAATGAAAATTATTTTATCTTCCATTTTTAATCATCTTACACACATGAAGTGAAAATTAAAAGTTTCTGGTGCAAAAAATATGGGTAATTATAATAATTTTTTATGTATAATATATTTGGAACGATACAGGACTAAAAGTGCAAGAAAATAATACTCTAGTAAAATATGTCTACTTTGTAAAGATTTAAAAAAATGCTATTATAAAAGTATAATCATTTTTTGTCATTTGTGAAGATTTAAAATAATTATTGATATTGACTTTGTAAAACTTAGCTAATTAAAATGAGTAACAGTTTGTTCCAAAGTAAACAAAATGGTTTTGGTTAACAGACCGTAAAATTCCCCTTTATTTCTTTCACCTTCATTTTTTCCCTTTCAGTTTGATTTGATTATTGTACCGCTTCCAAAGCTTGAAGGAGATCATCTGCCGGGTAAGAAGTGTCAAAGTCGACAAGAGCTTTTTTCCTTATCACATGCGGACTTTGGAGTTGGGATTCCAAGCTTTCTGAGGATGGGGTGGAGGTTGACATGTCGTGTTGGTCTCCAGAGTCATTCATTTCGCGTAGAACGGGGGCGTGTGGGAGAGTGCTTTCGGCGAGGGGAAGAAGTTTCTGCCTAGCGGTGGTCCCGCTAAGAGAGGAGGATGAGGTGGAAGAGGATTTACTTTGTTTTATTGAGTAGGCGATACGAACAGGATTTTTCTCTTCTTTTGGGGCAGCACTCACGGAATTGAGGATGGAGATGGTGGCGACTAGGATGGTTAGGACGACCATCTAAAATGTTTAGCAATTATTTTAAATTCATTGAAAATATAGATCTGGTATTTCATATGAATAGGTTTGTTTTCATTTGTAAATGAAAGAATCTCACCGTTTGTATATTGCTTTTCCTTATCATCACAATCCGGATTTTCTTCATGTTGAACATTGTTTTTATTTCACCGTGATATTTTCCCAAACATTCTTTTCACATTTCCAAAAACACACTCATCCACTCTTCCAGCTTCTCACAACAATCTCTTCCAGCTTCTCAAAACAATCTCGTCACTTCCAACTTCCACTGTTTCAGCTTATATCCTTTTCTTTTCCTTCAAATATTAAAATTCACAAAATTTTCAATACCATCCACAATTCCACAATCAACAAAACTAACTATTGCTATTGAACGTCACATCCTCAAAATAAGATGCTTAAACACAATTTTTATTTTTCTAGGAAATGAACTATGATCTTTTTTTTATATATTCACTGTGGTTGATGACGTGTGTGCTGTGCACTTATTTGTACATTTATTAAAAGCAGGTGATGGCAATGCTCTTATGAAGAACTAATAAAAAACCTCAAAGTAAAAGAGAGATCAATGATCAATATCAGTCACCACATTGAAAATTACCATTATAGCTTCACAACTCTCAACCTTTTCCTGACTCTGTGACTCCTCCAAGCAAAGCAAGTTTTGTTTGTCGCCTTTTTGCTCTTTCCTTTGTGTCACAAGAAGGAAGGATGACAATATAAAGCTAACAACATACAAATGAAAGAGTGAGTGAAGAACGGAACGCTACAGAAATTGAAAGTTGAAGTTAGTGTGAATGGGAATTACACATGAATTACACTGGCATATTTTGCCTTGTAGCAAAACAGAAATAGAGATAGATAGATGGATGAAGCAATAAAAAGACACATTCGCACTATTTCTCAATTTCCTCCTTTGTCAATCTCATTAGCTGAAATTGTTTCGTTGTCTGTTGAGTTGCTGACTAGGAGAGAAACAATTTGAAAGACAAACAGGCAATAAAAAACGTATCTGATCTTATCCGTCGTATCTAAAGCTTGAAGCTCTAGTAGAAAATAGAAAGAGAAGAAGAGACACAATAAAAAAAATTGTAACTCACTCGCGTTATGTGTGACTTGTGCTTCACTTCTTATTCCTTCGACAGCAATAAAAAGGTGACTGAGGTTGACTTGTCGATCACCTCTTACTTTTTAACTGCCTTTTCTCTCTCTCGCTCTTTCTGTTTATTAACAAAGGGAACTCACGTTTTGCATACGTTTTACCTTGCCACACGGCCGTTCTTGACACGTCAAGTCAAGTCAACGTCAAAAACAAATGACAAAACAAAACACAACAGAATTTACTCAGTGTTCAAAGCGTAGGAGGATGTTTTCAACTGATTGTGATTTGATTTTGATTGTAATATTACTTTACAATAAAAATTCTCTCAGGGGAGTTCTTTCACTGTGTTCAAATACAAATAGGAATGAATGAATGAATGAATTCAAGTGAATAAATATAAATCGAAACAGCATAGTAGCATAGCGCACCGGCAAAAGAAACGGTTTACGTTTCGTTGTTTGAGTTTGAACAAAATATTTATCTCAAGGTAACATCTTACTTCATCGAAAGAATGGATTGGGATACAGAGTTCAACATTCAAACTCAAGCTCAAAAGCTGTTCCTTGAACAAAGAATAACGTAATACCTATGGATTATCTAAATCTTTTACGTTGTACACCTTAAAACCTACCCAATTCCTAGCTTCACAAGCGTCTTCTCTTCACTTGCCAGATGAGAGGTATGAAAAAGGTGAACCTGAACGCTCAACTCAAGCTGAAGAATTCAGTTACTTTGATTTTGTAACGTAACTGTTGAACCCTGTAATTTTTTCTTTTATATACGGCCAATAAAACAAACCACAGACAAACTACGTACGGACCTAAGAATATTAAAAATTAATAACAAATCCATAAATATCCAATCGGTGCTAAACTGGCTCAAATCACAAGTCAACTTACTTCTGCTTCTTCTTCCTTCACCACTAAAAACTCTTTTGTTTCAACATGAATAACTGAAGAATGGAAAGCTTCAAGCGTGGTTGTTAGTAGATTGCTAGTAATTTGCCTTCATCTCAAAGAATAAAGCTTTTTTGCTTTGTTTTCCTTATACGAGTTACCAATGCCATCTCATACCATGCCACAGGAGGAGCAACAAACTAGAGTCAAACACAATGTTTTACATTTTTAACTCTTCAGAAAAAAACTCACTTTTTATCTAATCTCCTCTATGTTCTATGTACCATGTTCATACACGCTTCTTATTTCTGTTGTTCGTTGTTCTCGTCAATTTTTCACTACTGCTCTTCATACGCTTATATGAAGATAGAGATCGTAAAGAAAATTATGCGTGTGTAGAGCAACGTGTTTTCTAGCTGTGACTACAGAAGTGTGTAGGCGCAATAAAAAGCTACTTTGTAAACCGTAGTACGCAACTACGGTTTAAATTGGTTGTTACAAATAAGCTTGTGTCGTGTCATGAGCTTTTTCAACTTTTTTTTTGAAAAAGAATTAACGTGAATGTTGCGTATTATACGCATCGCATGATATCTTCTCGTAGCCGCTGCGTCTGGCAGTGCCTGTAGCAAAATAATCATATGGATACAGATTACAGAGAGACCCTCCTGCTCTGCTACCTATACTGCATATCTCCACCGTTAATGAATAATGATCTTTCGTAATAATTCGAATTCAAAATCCAAATCCATTCCACTTCTTTTTACCTCGACTCATTTTTTATCCCCTCTTTTCTTACAAAGAATAAGTATGGCAAGGTCCTTTCAAAATTTGAAACTAAAGTTTCAACTCAAACTTGGTCATGATCTCATCACGTCCTTTTTTGAAGGCACAGTCAAAAGACCAAATTCTTGTTTATTAAGCGTTTTGTAATATCAAAAAAGACATTATAATTTGCTGTTACATGATCATGATCATCGTGGCTTGTAATTTTGCTTAAAAAATTTCGTTGGGGGTATGTCCATATGGGCAAAAGAGCGTGGGATTTTGAACCTCATCGTTAGAATCAGCAAGAGCGTCACTAACCGTTTCAAAAATCCCTTTTAATTTAAAGACACTCAAGTCTTCAATCAAAATAAATGGGATATGTATCGTATTATCGTATATACGCTTTAATTTAACACATTATCATTATCAACTTGTTCATTTCATTACAAGTTATACTCATACTCGTAGAGGATCGAATGAAACTGCCAAAAAAATTAAATTAAGAGCAAGAAACTAATGGCAAAAGGCAAAAAGGAGCTTGTTTTTGAATTGGCAACAGGGAAAACCTGTTAATGACATTATGTATAATATTGGCGTCGTTCAATGTTGAACGTGAGAAATTAATATTTTTGGCAAACTAATCATAATAATATATATTATCTTTTACACATACGTAACGCATGCACATCGTCGAATATATGCAATAAAAAAAGTTTAAAAGTTATGTGGTTTGGTTTGGTGATGATGATACTCATGATAACATATATGAAAAATGATGGTACAATACCCTCATGCCTCAGAAACTGAGTGACTTTCTGCCTCAGATACAAATAGAAACGTGTGCAAAGCCAAAGCCACATGGTTTGAAAGATGGTTGAGAATAAGCAGAAAAATTTGCAACTTGCAGAAACTGTTACAATTAGAAACAAAGTCAATTTTTGGAGTCGAAAAGGAAAGTGAGTGAGTAGTAAAGTAGTAGTGAAGCTACACGGTTGACAGTCACTCTAACAACTTTTTTTTNTTGAAGGCGAAATGTGGTGATGACGATGACGATGACTCTGAGAAGCATTGCCATTATAGCGTACACTTCAATTTACTAGAGTTGATTTCGTTTTTTAAAGTTTTGAAAAGAAACAGAGGAGGAATGAAAGGAACCATGCTCTCATGATTTTAGGAATGTAACATGTAAAATAACAATAAAAGAACGTTGTTGTACTCATGTTGGATGTTGACTACTGCTTCGTCTTGCTTCACTTATCATTATCATCGCAATAATGTGTATTTTGATTGTAAATTGTTATTTTCTGTTGGATAATAATGGTGCTTTTATATGTCGTAAAATGTGAAATTCTTGGGAATTGAAAGGTAATTCGAAATGGCGATGGGATGACTAAAATGTAATGTACTTATTATGTTATTTGACTGTTGGTGGTGGCTCGTTTTGTGAAGTCCGTGGGAATCCTTTTATGACTGGGTTTTACGTAATTTCAACTAAATTGAGTGATTTCAAATTTTGTAACTGAAATTTTAATAAATGAGAGTGATTTTCGTGTGTCTAGTTAGTTTAACTTGAATGATTTTTTTACATGGCTTGACTTAAATGTCTATTAAGTTTTGTTATGTAAATTAATAATTTTATTTATTCGCAGATGTCATATGATCTTGTTTGGGTTTTGCATTGTAATAAAAGTGAGTAAATAGTGAAAAGTTGACTTAGAATTGGTAGTTTTCAATATT
The DNA here is from genome assembly GCA_036850725.1 of Orchesella villosa. Taxonomy (NCBI): domain Eukaryota; kingdom Metazoa; phylum Arthropoda; class Collembola; order Entomobryomorpha; family Orchesellidae; genus Orchesella; species Orchesella villosa. Next base: position 11,910 of record JAANSM010001179.1, on the reverse strand, counting down.
TTTCATGTCTAACAACTTATCCGAAAATTATTTAAACTTAAATAAACTTACATATTTTTGGAATAGCTTTTTGAGAATTATAAGTGCTTCTTTTATTTGAAACTAAACGATCAAACCTAGTTTCTTTCAATAAAAAATTGAATAAAAGCTTACTTCTCTCAAAGCTACGTCGAATCTTAAACGAGCAAAACAAATTTCCTACGGTGAATTCAATTTCTCAAAGAAATTCTGAATTAAATGGCTTTGCTTTATGTATTACTCACAAAAATCCCTTTTTAATATTAATTAATTACTTTAAACGGAACAAGTTTTTCTTTTTCCTTTCAAGTCAAAAACATGCAATCATTTCACTAAGAAAAAAGTCTGGACTTTGTCTCATTCTTAAAAACTTAGCTTAGCTCATACGTAGGTAAATTTGGAGAAACTACGGAAAAGTTTTAATGCATTGCAATTTGCATTTGTGAGCTTTATTTATGAGCTCTGAGCTACTACGACCTCCTGGGAAAATGAAAGGTGGGCGGTAGACTTTTTTTTACCGTACATCCTGGCTTGGCTTTAGGTAAACGGAAGAAGAAGAAATTTTCAACAAATTTCGCTCGTCTCGGTCAAGACTTTCAGAAAAACAGGAGTGGGTTAGGAGTAGCATTTCATCAAAAATGCCTTTAGGATTTATAAATTTACATTATTATTAGCTTAGCTCATACGTAGGTAAATTTGGAGAAACTACGGAAAAGTTTTAATGCATTGCAATTTGCATTTGTGAGCTTTATTTATGAGCTCTGTCTGAGCTACTACGACCTCCTGGGAAAATGAAAGGTGGGCGGTAGATATTTTTTTTACCGTACATCCTGGCTTGGCTTTAGGTAAACGGAAGAAGAAGAACTTTTCAACAAATTTCGCTCGTCTCGGTCAAGACTTTCAGAAAAACAGGAGTGGGTTAGGAGTAGCATTTCATCAAAAATGCCTTTAGGATTTATAAATTTACATTATTATTACGGTTTGAATTGGTTGGGTACTTTGCTCCTCTATTACAACCCTGTTGAGTTGAACTGAGCTGAGTTGCTGAACAGAAGAGGTGAAACCATCATGAAATAACTCTTCTTCCTGTGTTTAATGAACTGCACTGCATAAAATCGCATACCCACTGCACTTTTGTCTACAGCATCAAAATCATCATCATCAAATCATCATATTATAGTTTTAATCAGCCGGATATGCATGAGAGGAGACTGAGACGCAAGCAAATTTTCAGAGTGCAGTCATAGTCATATATAGTCATAATCGCATGATTCTCATGCTGAGCTAAGTAGCTACCACCGCTGCGCTGCACTGTTGAATCGAATTTTGCAAGCCTAATAATTTATTACCTTGCTTCCTCTTTGAAGAAGGATTTGAGGCGGAAATGTCTCAGTCTCGGGCATTGATGTACAATTCATGATATGTATATTTATATTCTATGAGATCACTGGGCTACAAGTTCACAAAACTGTTTTCCGTGAACAAAAATAACATTGAAATTGAATTAGAATGGAATTAAATTAACCTTGTCAAAAACAAAAGCTTATTTTTTTATTATATTGTTAACTTTTTTGCGAGGGTAATAGGAGGTTATTTCAAAAATATCAAAAATTACTACACCGAATTCTCTGTTAAATCAGTCATGCATTGCTATACAGTCGTCCAATCTAAGTCATATAGTAAATTTTTAAACTAGGATTAAATCATATAAAGACAAATAAATTACACAAAATACAATGAAAAAGTTAATTCCATCATTCAATGACCTATGTACAACGTTATCCGATCGAAAATCACAAACTAATATGACTGACTATCGCCAGAATTTGACTGGAATCTCTTGTTTCATGTTGATTTTTAAAAGATCATTGAATTTCCATGGTGTTCAACATCAACTTAACTCATTTCTTCTATTTGTTCCAAATAAATAAGATAAATAAAAAACTTGAAATGTAATCCTCTTGGCCTATTACTCTCTCTTCCTCTATTTTTCACCTTGTACGTACTCGACTCATCTTTCTCCATCCCTTCCGGATTATATATGAGCCATTACATTTTACATGATTTGATTCGAATGCTCACGGCTTCCAGTTGTTGACATGAGAAAAGCCCACTCTTTGATCCACTTTCGTAAACTCGTTGTCCTCCACAAAAACATCGCAGTTTGTCCTTTTCCTTCCTTCCTATTTCCAAATGGGATGTTGGACTCTCTTCCTAAAACTCATCTGGAAGTTATTTCTCGCCACCTTAGGCTTCCTCATTGGTCTCTGTTGCTCTCTCCTCTTCTACGAGTTTGTTTTACGGGAGACGGAGTTCAATGATGCTTACAAAGTTCTCATGTTTCTCAGCACAGCAATTTTTCTCAGCTTCGGGTTCGCCTTTTCTCGACAGGTACTCAATTCTTGAAGAATTTGACAAGCAATAAAACACCAAATTCCACTTGAAAATTTAATATAAAAAAAATCACCCGTTATTTTCTCTCCAACAGATTGCTTGTATGACACTCTTGACACTCCCAGAATTTGCTAGTCGAGCTGGGCGTCGTTCCCTCCAAGCAACCATCCTTGATCTTGGTGTTGGCCGGCCCTTTAAAAAACTTGGGTGAAAATGGAGAAGAAACATTGAGATTTTTAGCTTGTATCAAGGACATGCTTTGGGAAATTTTTATGGCTGGAGTGGACCTCGTTTTGGCTCCAATTCAACATATCCTCTCGGATATCAAAGTACTTTCTACTTTCACAAGATTTCTTTTTCATTTTAAAAAAGAGGAGAGGAAAAACATTAAAAGATATTAGATTTTTTGGAATGGATTCGTAGAATCCAAATTAAATTTTGGCCAATGTTCAATATTGAATGTGCAATTCCTTTTTTGTAGAGTCCATTTTAATGTTTAATTTTATGATGTTTTTTTAAATTTCATGACAGAATTCTGCTGACGAGAAAGGGCAAGATGGGTTCTACAACAAGACAGTCATCTCCCATTTATTGGAGCCGATTCAAGAGGAAATTGAAGGGGATTTGGAGACGCTCAGTATGAAAGAGGAAGGGGACGAAATTGATAGAGACAGCGTAAGTAGAGCTCTACTAATAATAAAAGTAAATTAAGTGGGTTGTCTCGTAAGTGGATTCTTTTATAATGAAGAGAAGATGGGTATAAGAAGCTGAGAGAGAGACCAAAAGGCTTTTAGCTTTAATGATGGCTTTTAATGTTGAAAATGAAAGCTCTCTTCCTTTTCATCTTATCTTTTCATGCTTAATTTCTGCTGTCAAAGAAGATAATGGAAAAATTGGTTGGGACGAAAGGATATTATATATAGCTATAGGGAAGAAAATATGATGTTGATCATGATGCTGATGCTACATTTCCTTTTCTCATTTCTCCATTATTTTGTCGAAGATAAAGATGGCGATGCGATGGTCTCTTCTTTTGAGTTGATATGATATTTTAGTATGATTTTGCTTTGCTTTACTAAAACGTAGATACGATTTTTTCGCAATACGAAAAATTACTACTAAGATAGAAGGTAATTCTTAACGTGTTGTCAAATTTATAAATAATCAAGATTTATGCGTAGGAATATACGATGCGATGAGGCTCCTGCTCATCATCTTCTTCATATATAACTTGAAAGCTCATCAAGAAACTCTTTCATTGTGATCATCTTTTAATAAATAATGGAAAAAGTTTTTGTTGTGAAAGATTGTGAAAGATGAAGTAATGAAGAGAGACACATCGTCTATATATAGTGGAGGAACTAGGGCGTGATTATGAGATGAGATGGGAATAGGAAAGAAAGCATAACACTTTTTGTCATAAATGAATGACAACTCATTTTCCTTTGAAAATTTGAAATGTTTTACTCTACCTAAAATTTAATATATCCCCCCAAGGACTTCTCCGTACTTCTAAGCTTACTCTACAAATAACATAATAAAACTAGTTGCTACTTCATTTGTATTATGAAATCTTACTTTTTACTATATAAACATAAACAAACAGCTTCGTTTTTGAAGGAAAGGAAACACGAAAATAAGACGTAGTTTTGCTTATGTTATTATTCCTTTTGCTAAAATTATTCATTTATTCGTGAAGGCAAACAGGGAATAAGCACGTTTCACAATAATTTTACGTCTGGAGGGAAAAAACTTCTTCCGTGGGTGGTAGAATATATAAAAGCAAATAAGTAATAATAAAAGGGGAGTTGAGAAAGTTACAATTGCACTAAATCACTTTGATTATTTCATTTACAACCATTGTAATTGGAATCTGAAGCATCAAACATTAAACATGATGCTTACTGCTTAGTGATTAGAGATGTATTAGAAGAAGACGATGATGATGATAATAACAATCATCATCATCATGAATGAAAGATTCACTAGTTCTCGTGAGCAGAACATTCGACATTTGAGAACATGAGGAAAACAAAATAAATGTAGTTGTACCACATGGTTTTGTTTCTCTCTTTTCATCTCAAACATAACAATAACATGTCGCAATTCTTCCTCGCAAAAAGTCAAGAAGTAACAGTCAGCAATAGAAGAAGCAAAAACTATAATGACACTAATTTTCCTCATGCATCAAAGTGCACTAGGGAAGTTCTTCTTCATTCTAATTATTCAATTCAAAGGAATAACGAGGGGGTAGTCAAGTCGAAGTCGCTATATAGTTCAGTAGTAAATTTATAAGGGTACAGTATGGTACATAACACACGTTTGTCTTCGTGATGCGATATGATATCACATAATATCACACAGAAAGTGAAACTGAAAAGTTATAAAAAAGTTAGAAGAGATAGCACATGATAAAATGTTAGTTTACACGTTTGACTTCAACGTTTCACTTCCTTTGAGACAGAGTCATAATAATTCCAACTGGGTACTTGTGTACATAGACAAAATTAGTATCATTTCAACGTTCTCATTAAATTTTATATTTGCTTTATAAAATTACAAACTATACAGGTCTTTCTAGCACTTTAATTTTCTATCTCAAATTTCAAATTTAAACACGGCATAATATTGTTTAAAGCAAAAATGACAATTTTCAGTTTAACTAGAAAAAAAGGTTGTTTACGTTTCTTCCGCATGTGCTCATGATTTTTATGAGTGTCCATTTATTTCTGAGCTATAACGCTATACCTATACAGGAGTGGGGAGGAAATCAAAGTGTTTCCCATGAGCTTAAGTGGAAAATATTCATGAGTATCAACTACTCCTACTAGCTACTCCTGCTGCTTCAGTTTTTCTGCTCATGCTATAAAATGCTTAGCTAAGTTGAGGAGAGGCTGAGAATCCCACATGTAAAATTGTAAATGAATGGGGTTGATTAACAAGAGAGGACAGGACAGTTTTAGTCTTTTAGTCTCGCAAAATGATAGAGTATTTTCTGAGTATATAGCATCTGCTTTCTAAATTTGCATTCATTTCATGATGATCATGACGTTCCTTGCATCAAGGAGATAACTACTGAGGATAAATCCCCTTGTGTGATTCTGATACAAAAGAGAGGAAAATGCTGAGCTCTGAGCTTGTCTTAATTGCTATGCGCACTTACAGCTCTTACTCTTCTCCTCACGTCTCAGTCTCACATCCTGAGAGTAGAATACGGTGTATATCAGTATATTACTGAGGAATAAAAACGTCAACTCAACTCAAGTCCGTTGTCAGACTTGAGATAGGAACAAATTGATGATGATGATGATGATCATGATGATGAAGTCTTGTCCTTGTTTCGCCTAATTTACAATTCAGATGAAGATGAAATTGATGATGTTGATAGCTGGTGCTGTTTCTGGTGCTTGTAGCAAAATGTCTTGTTAATCCACAGAGAAAAGCTTGTCGCTTATTATTCTCTTTTCCTTCCTTCCACACACTCTTCTCCAAATTGGATGACATCCATGTACATATTCTTTCCGGAATCCTATCACTTTCCTTTCCCTTTATCATCATATCATCCCATTAGACTTTGTATTGCATTGCTAAAAGCTTTCAAAAATTAATCTCTATTCTTCTTCAAAAAGCCTTCCAGCATGCTTATACGAAGTACATTTTCCTCCTACGAATTTACAAAATGTACATCCTTATTTGATAGTATTGGCATTGGCATCAGCTTAGCAGTTTTCTTGTTCGTTGTTCGTTCTACTTTTTACACACAGCCAAAAAAAGTTATCTTGTTTTTCTCTTCTATTCCAGGGCATTCCTACCAAGATCCTTGGAAATAGAAGCCGCCTTTACCCCACCGCCACCCACAGCCGATGAAAGTGAAAGGGTTGTTAGTATCTACAAGAAAAAGTTGGCTTATCGCTGTGAAGGTAAAAAAAACGAGAGACAGAAAAAAAAATTTACGCTGACAAAAATAATGGGGTAGAACGTAGAACATACAATAGGAGTAGTAGAGCAGGATGAAAGAGAGAAATGAACTGTAAACATAAAGAAAAGAGCTGTGTTTGCAGTCTGCTGCACTTTTTTTTCTTGCAAAATTGTTCGACGAGACGGAAGAATGCTTACTGGTTTAGTTATAGGCTCATATAATTCATAGGAATTTATATTTTTATAGTGTGGGAACCATTTCACTTTCATTCTGCTCTTGTTTGTCTCAACTGAAAGCCACGCAGATTGCGATTGCAGTGTCGCTAGAGATCAAAATCAAATAGGAAAAGTGTGTATGCATCGCATCGTTCATCGTTCATCGATAATTCGCATGAGAGAAAAACAAAGTTTATATATTATTTTTTATCACAGGAAATGAAGTGCATGCTGATGAGGATGATGAATCATTATGATTATATGATCGCATCACACATCACGATCACGTATCATCATAATATTTATATATAATCTTTATATATACCTTATAAATATGAACCATAATGATTTGATAGGATGAATTTTTTATAATCTGGCCACTGGTTAAGCGGTAGTATTGATCATCATAACTTTTTTTGCCCTGCTGCGGAGAAAAAGCCACAACAAACCAGAATTTTTTTTTGTTGAATTCAAATTCCATTAAACATTTTGAATAAGGTTTTATATTATACATGGCTAAATAACATGGAAATAAGTTTGTTTAGCTAGTTTTGCTAAAAAGATTAGACCTTGTAACTTGTAATCTCCCTTTTGAGCATTGAATTTATCCTTTTCCCTTCATGTTTTTTTAAGCTAAGCTAACTTCTTTCCCCTTTTTTAATGTTTATCCACACGTTCTCTTTACCTTTTTCTACAGAAATCTTTACAAAAGGGACTCTTGCCTGCATCTCAATTTTCCGGGGGAAGCATGAAGAGTGCAAAGAAAGTGTGGGCTTTGCCTTGGCCTGGATTTTATGTTGGCCCATGAAGATGGAATTTATTTGTGACATTTTAAGTGGTAAAATAAAAAAAATATATGAACACTTTTTATTGCCAGGGCCAAACTATGCTGGAGGTGGAATCCAAATGTAGATCCAGATGTATTTAATTTTTTTTGCTCTCTTTATTTCTTTCTCTCCTTTTTGCAAAGTTTTTTCACGTGGAATGAAACTTTTTTTGCGCATTCCACATCCACATCTCTTTTTTAAGTACAACTTCAACTTCAGATTCAATGACGCATCATGATTTAGAGTGGTGTATAAACGAAAGGAAATACTTATGCTTTGCATTAAATAGGAGAGAAAGAGAGAGAGTAGTTTTTGGTAAGGGTAGTTATCGAATGAATGAATGAAAAGATAAAATATTCATGTGACAATGGAATACAAAAAAATGTATGTACTTTTGTAGTTTCCTCCGGGCTCGCCTACTCGCCTACTTCCATGCATAATGTATTATTGTGTGGGGTTGGTACGTTGCGTTGTTGGTTTTGTGTACTGAAAAATTTGAATGAATTTGCTATTCTCGTTTTGAGGAAGGATATAAGTATGTATTTCTCATGCATTCAATTCAAGGATTCAAGTAAGTGGTTTGATTTTTGGTAGATTTTTCAATGGGAAGCACATGCGATGTGGGGAAGGTTGTTGATCAGAATTTTGGAGAGACGTATACTTTTGTGAGGAAGGGGATTGATGACTTTACGAGCAGTTTCAAGTTTCGGATTAATTACCAAGGGCTTGCGAAAATTGTAAGTTATATCCATACAAAAATTAACCTTTTACAGTTATGCATTCCATACAACCCTAGAGGACTTTGGCGATCTACCATACATCTAATTTCTAGTTGAAAAGTATATATTCTAAACGGCACTTGTATTAGGCATAAAATATCGTTTTCATTTCAACACGACAGGTAAACCTGGATGAAATTAAAACCCGGCGGGATGAGCTCCTCGAGCATTTCCTCGAATCAAAAAGATACGTTGAGTGGTATTTGACATTGATAAAACGCTCCCTGACGCTCTCCTACCTTCTCGTTTTGTTCAGGTAAGGGAAACACATATAATTTCCTTAGAATTTAATATTAAACTGTCAACAATCATTAATAATATGCGCCCACACAAGCATTTCCTCTCTCTTCTCTTCTCCAAAAATTTATATAAATTACAAACAGAGCTGTTGAGTAATGGGGATAATACCATTTCTGCAACGTTACTGATTGGGGGCTTAGTATTCGCATAAATATAACAGTATAAGTAGCATATAAAAACATGTATTTATTCATCCACACAAGATAAGTTGCTCATTATACAAAATCATGAAAATGTCACGTACATTTATAACTTAGGCATAAATTCAATTGAAACGTTGAAAGTTAGCTAGAGTAACGAATCGGAATACAAAATACAAGCTCAACTTTTTAAATTGGCTGGGAAAGATGTTAAATTTGAGAGAGAGAAGGGAAGCCAAGGAAAAAAGAGAAAAGTCAGAAAAAGTGGTTGACAAATTAGGAGCATAAGGCATAAAGTCAAAGTCAAACTGAAACCGAATCCAAAACGGCAAACGACAACCAAGGAAAAAAGTTAAAAAGGGAGCGAGAGCGAACATAATTTCCATTATATGCATAGATTTTAGCTATTCACACACACACACACAGAGGAAAAGTTTTGTATGAAAAAAAATTGCATGGGATTACATAAAAGTTTCAAACGATTTATTAGCGTCACTTCTACTTCCATATATTATGGTAAATGAGGGACCTACTTAGAACTTGGCTCGACTCTACGTACATTATTGTGTAAACACAAAACTTCTACGCCAGTTTAACTAGCTTCCCTTGTTCGGTGCTCAATGTTTGAAAATATTTTTTGTGTATTTTACTAAACGTGTAGATATATATCTTCTATATTTTTTTATATATAATTCTCTTCTATAATGAGCAAGATGCAACATGATACAATATATATGAGATACTCACTAACTCAGTCTCACTCAGCTACCTTTTCGTAAAACTTTTTTTTTACTTTTTCTCCCAATGTATTTATCTGTTGTAGATGTAGATAAAGCACACATTTTGGGAACACAGTTTGATAATACTTTTTATATCAAATTTATATATATGTGTGTGTGCCGTGTGTGGATCGTAGTTTGTTGGAGGAATGTATGAGCACTTTTTCATACGAGAGTTTTTCTAGACAAGAGAGAAAGAGAACGGAATAGTTTGACATCTACTTTTTCACTTATACTTTGTACTCATAGTCTCGACAAGAGAAGTACTCAATAAGCAAGTATAATTGAGCATAAACTATATAGAACTGCTTTTGCTAGAAGTATACACGCACACTAACAACGTGAATTCATGGTGGGCAAAGTTTGTCTGTCCAACTAAAAATGGTAAAGTTCGCTGCCAACAGGATTTTAGTGTTTTATTAAAAGTTTTACTTCGTAAAATAGGTGTCAATTTTTGCATCTTGAAGGACTCATTCAAAATTGTTAAGGTTCAAATTGAGTAGTTAGTAATCGAAAGGGAAATGATGCTTCCAGAAATCCGATCTTTTATCGACTTACATCCATATATTCTTATGTAAGTACCCTCCTTTATCACTTTCATCCTTCAGTCTCCAAAGCAAATCATACAATAGCATTGCATTAGAGGGAAAAGCGAACTAGCTCTCATACTTTCAAACAGTTTAAGAATCACTAGTGAGAACGTGCTTTATCTTCTACTACACGCCATGCCATTCATTCCATCTAAATTCTACGGGCTGATAGCTGGTTGGTTTAGCACTGGCACACTTGACTCATTCTTTTTTACTTTTCTCTTAACATCTTTATACAATATATATAAATACTGCTTATATTTCTATACGGAAGGTTGATTGAAAGCAAACTTTTTATATTACTTAGTAATTTCCTAGAAATATGGTTGATGTCATGCCTCATGTCTCTGCCACTGCCATACCATGCCCCATGCTCCAGCTCTATATCAAGTTTTCGATTTCTAGGCTAGAGTATAAGACTACAAACCTACACATGCCATATATACCACCCCGTCATGTTATCCTTGTGACTTCCTAAAAGCCCCAAATGTAATAGAGCTACTTTATCATCAGAATCAATTAAATTAGTGAGGCTTAATCAACTTTTATGAATAGAGAAAGAGCGAGAGAGGACTTTGTTTTTCAAGGGAAGTAGTATAAGTACAAAGTACAACAGTAGGAGGGCAAAATCCTTTTATAAAGTGGGAAATGAAAATGAAAGGGAAATAGAGAGAGAGAGAGAAAGCGAGAAAGTTTCATCACACAAGTCAACTTCATCTTCATCATGATCATCATGAGTTGGTTGCATGATCATAATATGAACTGACAGGTGGAAAGAAAGAAAGAGAGAGAGAGAGAAAATGCGTTGAATGTTGAATTGAAAGTGAGTGACATTGATATGCTTTATAAATACAATTAGGTATGCAATCACATTATAGTTGCCCAACTTTTTTTCTTTGAAAAAGAAAGAAGAAGAAGAAAGCACGTAGTTTTAGCTTCCTTTTCTCCATTATTATTCCTTCATGTTTTGTTCATGACGGTGAAAACATCGTTTCTCAATCAATCTTTCACTTTATTCTTTGACATCTGATATATAATTCAATTTTGCAGTGCATTAAACTACCACAAGCACTACCTTTCGAAGCTCTCCTTCGACAATGTTTACATCACCCCTTCCTTTCGGAGGATTGATGAGCGCCGTAAAAGGGAAGGGAAAGGAGGACTCCTCCCCTTGAAAACTTTTGAGCTATGTGAAATGACCAAAGTCACCCGCTTCTTGTTGACGGAAGGTGAATGGAAAAAGTTTGGGACTCAGTTTATCTCCATTTCCCTCCAGGTTGGGGTTGTGTTTACAATTTTTGCTTTAGATTTTATCTACAAGGAACTCCTCCTTCTGCTTCAGAACCATGCTGAGATTCAAATCAGGCAGGAAGGAGTACACGTCTTAGCTATTCAGGTGAAGGGAGAGGGGTTCTTGGCCCAGTTGTTGAGGCGAGTTGTGAAGGATTTTAGCACGAGGAAGGAAATCGATATGACACATTTTACTAAGCGTATGTTTAAGGATATAGGCATGAATTTTAAAGTATAAATAGAGATGAAGGTCTCTACCATTTTTACATTTAAAAAATTTACCAACTTTATATAGCTTGCTTGCCCATCCCAAAAGAAACGGCGAAGGCATATTCACAGAGGGTTCTTGTTCTTTTTGCTGTTCTCTTTGTGAATGCTTATTTTCAAGCGCACTGTTCCAGAGTTAAGCATTGTATTGCGGATTTTTTCTATAAAAAGGTGAAGTTTTTTACTTATCTGTGCGTTAAGTATAATATAAATAGAATATTGCTTTTTTCTCTACTGACTTTCAACTTACTCACATTCTTCCGAGCAATGCTGATATTATGCTGAGCTCTCAATTACTTTCCAAGTGAAGGTCTCTGGCTCTCGCTCACATTATCAAAATGAATTTTTAATGTTCTCCTCTTTCTCTCCCTTTTCCTTTCTCTACTCAAAAT